>PVIC010003684.1:0-68994 GCA_004025085.1 Thryonomys swinderianus | reverse complement strand
GCGAACTCAGCAATCCTCCTGTCCCTGCCTCCCGAGTGTTGGGATTACAGGTGTGAGCCACCACGTCCGGCATTGTGGTATGTGGTGTTGATTGTTGGTGGGCGTGTCTCCATACCCAGCATTATATGTGGTTTCCGGGGATCGAACTCAGGGCCTTGTGCTTGCAAGGCAGGCACCGGAACCACTGAGTTAACCCTCCAGCCCTGCAAATATCTTTTTAAAGCTCATTTTAAATAGTTAGATGAAATCTTGGACTATGCCTAGTACAGTCAGGTGGTAAAGACTTAGAAAATATTGGTAAAGCTTGTGATTTCTGGTCATGTAATTAGTGAATCTCAGGTGTAATGATTCTCTGTTGTTGACTTAAAGAATATGTTTTAGATACCCCATCATTCAGTGTAGCCTGTATCTTTACTTGACTAGAGGGACAGATGATCTTGAATGGAGGTAATCCAAAAGAATTGCATTTCTGATTAGAGCTAGGGCTGACTTGATACATGATATGCAGTCTACAGTGCATTGTATAGCCTGGATAAAATGGTTGCATTCCAGCTTATTTGGAAATGAGTTACTAGCCTGTTGTGAGAGTGTTAAACTTTCTTCCCTGGACATTTACTTTTGGGCAAACAGTAGTTTAACACAGATGCTTCTTCGATGTTCCCTACAAAGGAAGTGTTGGGATAAATTCACTGTGATAGGTTTTAGTTTTATGTTTGCAGTGTGCCTGCTGTGTTAATGTTATGATTGCAGGTTTTAAGAATCCTATTAGTGGAGTGTGGCAGTACATGGTGGTAATCCTAGCATTCTGGGGCCTAAGGCAGGAGGATTGCAAGTTTGAGCCTAACCTTGGACAATTAGCAACTTAATGAGACCCCGTCTAAAAAACATTTTTAAAAAATTGGCCTGTGAGAGCAGATATTATATATTTTACCTGTGTGTTTGAAATGTTGAGAGTTCCCAAAATATCACACACTTAGAGTAAAAACATATGTACATAGTTAGTAAAATTACTGTAAAACAAAAGCAAAAATCTTGAGGCAATCCAGAAGAAAACAAGCCCCCACCTGTTAGCGTGTAAATCACAAGTCCTCAGGGAAGAGCCATAAAGGCAGACAGGGTGATCACTGCATAGAATAATTGCAGGAAAGTGTGATGGCCTGCTTTCTGATACCACATTGTCCTTTTCATTTATTTTTGATGGGCATATAGGCCCCTTGATAATTTAGCTATTAAAAATTGTGTTGCTGTAAATATGGGGACACATGTGTCACTGTAATACTATGTCTTTAATTCTTTCATGGTGATATTCAAAAGTGGTATAGCTAGATCAAGTAGAATTTCTGTTTTTAGTTTTTTAAAGAAACTATATACTGATTTCCACAATCGTTGTACTAATTTACGTTCCCATCAACAATGTACAAAGATTCCTTTTCCCCATAACCTTGCTGGCATTTGTTTTTGAGTTTTGATGATAGCTATTCTTTTTGGGGTTTAGGGAATTTCACTATTGTTTTGATTTATATTTTCCTAATGGCCATGATGAACATCTTTTCATCTCCCTGTTGGTCATTTGTGCTTCTTTTGAAAAGTGTCAGTTCATTTAATTTTCCTGCTTTTTGATTTGATCTTTTGTTTTGAGGGTTCTAATGTTTTTTTGAATTTTTAAAATATTCTAGACTTTAGTTTTCTGGGGAGTAGCTGGGATTTATTGGAAAATTTATTTTCTCATTCGATAGGATATCTTTTCATTTTATTGAATGTTTCCTTTGCTGTGCAAAAGCTTTTTAATTTGATATAATGGTATTTGTTGATTCTTGGTGTTATGCTTTGTGTAATTAGGGCTCTGTTCAGAAAGTCCTTTAATATGCCCGTGTCTTTAAGAGTTTTACCTATTTTATCTTCTAATTAAGTATTTTGTTTTTATATCTAGGTCTTTGATCCATTTTGATTGAATTTCAGTGTAGGGTGAGAAATGTGGCTTTACATTAATTCTTCTGCATAGAGATGACCAGTCTTCCTAGCACTATTTTTAATGAGGCTCTCTTTTCTCTGGTATGTGTTTTTGGCCCCTTTGTCAAAGAACAGATGGTTGAATGTATTTGGCATTGTTTTTCCATCCTAGGCTTTATTCTACTGATCCAGGGGCCTGTTTTTGTTCCTATGCCATGTTGTTCTTACCATTATAGCTCTGTAATATAACTTGAAATTTGGGTTTGTGACACCTCCTACTTTGCTTTTTTCCCAGGATTGCTTTTACTGTTCTGGCTCTCTTCTGGTTGCATTTTAGCATCATTTTCTCTAAGTCTTGGAAGAATGCTGCTGATTTTTCATTGGGATTGCAGTAAATATCACTTGATTATATGGCTGTTTTGACAATCTTGGCTCTGCTTATCTAGGAATGGGATGTCTTTTCGGTTTTTGATGTTCTCTTCAATCTTTTTTCAGACTAATATAGTTTTCATTATAAAGCTCTTTCATTTCCTTGGTCAGGTTAATTCCTAGGTATTTTTTCTTTTTCTTTTTAAACTATTGTGAATGAGATTGTTTTCCTCTTTTCTTTCTTGATGAGCCTGTTGTTGGTGTACAGAAATGATTTTTGTGTATTTATTTTATATCGTGCTACTTCGCTGAATTTATTACTTGTCAGAGTTCTTTGGTGCAGTTTTTTGGGGTCTTCTTTGTAAAAGATCCATGTCATCTGCAAATAAGGATAGTTTGACTTCTTCCTATCCTAGTCCAATGTCTTTCTTTTTCAGGCCTGACTGCTGTGACTAACATTTTGAGTACTGTGTCAAACAGGAGCCGCAAGAGGGGATTATCCTTGACTTGTTTCTGAGGGGAGTTCTACTTTTAAACATGCGAAGTCTTTGGTCATTTTTTTAAACTGAAAAATTCTCATGTGCATTGCCTGACTTTTCTCTTTGTGCATTTATGTCTTGTGGCCTGTGACAGCACTTCAGGGATGGTTTTCTTCAGAATTGTTAATAGTTTTAGCATAGTACTTGCTGGATTGTCATCATGATTTCAGAATGTAACAAATTAAATGTGATTAATTATAGTATTCATAGTTGTATCCCAGGCAAGCATTACTGATGGCTTCTAACTTTATGGATTAACACTGTTTTGTTTTGTTTTTTTTAAGATATGAACTTGCCCAACAGCTTCAGCAGCACCAGCAATCTGCTTCAGTGGATGACAGTTCCCTGGACCAACAGAGCATGCAAGTGGCAGCTCCTTTGCCGGTAGAAATTGAGAGCACCGAGCTGCAGCAGACAGGCGAGGCAGTCACAGCAGACCCTGAGGCCATGCTGGACCTCGGGCCACAGCATGTGGTTGGCACAGAGCAGGGAACCCTTGGGCAGCAGCTGACAGATCAGCCTTTGGAAGCTGATGAAGGTGATACTTCTGGAATTCTAACTTAAAGAATGATTCTATAGCATTTCTCAGCCTGTCATACTCATTGAGGTCCCTGCTAGGATCTCCTCTTTGACTGTCTAGACTATCATTTGTGTTGTGTAAATGTATGAGTGTGTGCATATGTGGTTTGGCATTCTATACTATCCCTTTTAGTCTTTAATCAGACTACTTTTTTTTTTTTTTGAGACAGGGTCTTGCTTTGTAGTTCAGGCTGGCCCTGAGCTCACTATGTAGCCCAGGCAAGCTGCCGTGAACTCAGCAATCCTCCTGTCTCTGCCTCCTGAGTGCTGGGATTACAGGCGTGAGCCATCACGCTCGGCACTGTGGTATGTGCTGGTGGGCGTGAGTCACCACGCCCAGCATTCTATGTGGTTACTGGGATCGAACTCAGGACCTTGCGCTTGCGAGGCAGGCGCTGGAACCACTAAGCTAAATCTCCGGCCCTCAGACAACTTTTATTTTTCAATTTTATTAGGGTTTTTTTTTTTTTTTTTGAGACAGGGTCTCACTTTGTAGTTCAGGTTGGCCCTGAGCTTACTATGTAGCCTAGGCAAGCCTCAAACTCAGCAGTCCTCCTGCCTCTGCCTCCTGAGTGCTGGGATGACAGACTTGAGCCGTCATGCCTGGCACTGTGGTATGTGGTACTGATTCCTGGTGGGCATGAGTCACCACTCCTGGTATTATACGTGGTTACTGGGGATTGAACCAGGGCCTTTGTGCTTGCTAGGCAGGGGCCAGAAATACTGAGCTAAATCTCTGGCCCCAATTTTATTAGATTTTTGTTTTACATGTAACTAGTCTTTAATCAAACTTTTATTTTTCAATTTTATTAGATTTTAAAAATTTTAAATGTAATATGACTTGTAGCAAATATTGGAAGTATTCAGTCTTCAGACTTGAGCAAAATCTGGTGTCTAAATTTTTTTGGTGTGGTTCTTCCAGTTCTTTTTTTTTTTTTTTTTTTTTGAGACAGAGTCTCACTACTTTATAGTTCAGGCTGGCCCTGAGCTCACTGAGCTCACTATGTAGCCCAGGCAAGCCTCAAACTCAGCAATCCTCCTGCCTCTGCCTCCCGAGTTCTGGGATTACAGGCGTGAGCCACCACGCCCAGCGTTCTAGTTCTTTCTAAGCAAATGTTTAGGCGTGTTTGTGCATAGTCATCTGTGTGTACATGTTCCTTGTGCTTAACGAAAATTTAAGTCTTTCCATGCATGCTTTTTGAAATCTGCACTATAATATATTGAGTCTTCTTTTTATGTATTTATATCTGTATGATCACTAATATCTAAGGAGAGTACACTATAGTGTAGATTCACAGACAGAAAGAAGTCAGCAAACTTCTTTCCTATCTGTGATGAGATTAGCTATCCAATCCAAAACATAAAGTGACATGTTGTTTGCTTCATTAATAAAGTTGGGCTGTAAAAACCTGTCAGCTCAACTATAGCAATATGCTTAATGCTGTAGGCGATTTGCATTCTGGCAGAGGCTTCTTATCTTACACAAGTTTGTTAGCAAATATTTTGCTGAACCAGTTACTATTGTTTTATGAATGTTCCAAAATGTATTTTAGTCTATAGGTAGAATTGTGCACTTCTTTAATACTCTGTGATTCTTGGAACAATATCCATCCTAAAAAGTTTTAAATAATTGCTGAATATATTGCATTTTAGAATATTATTTCATAGAAATTATGTAGATATACTGTACATATATTTGCATGTATATATTCTATATACCATAGAATGATATATCGCATTCCTATTATCTGTTCAAGTTGAGACTAGCTTTTGAATATTCCTTGAAACATTTAAGGGTATATGAAGTGATCTCAAGTGTGTGTTCTTCCTTTCTGTTTGCAATCTTATTGATAGATGGGTTTGCAGCCCCTCAGGACCCTCTGCCAGGGCACATGGACCAGTTTGAAGAGCAGGCTCCCCCGCCGCAGTCCTTTGAGCCAGCAGAACTATCACAAGGTCAGAGTGGGTTTCAGAGAGATTTGCAAATAAGCCAACTTGTGCAGGGTTTAGTTTTATAACCACCTTCGGTATTCCTCTAAAGGCCCTTCTGAAATTTGTAGTTTCAAACCACACAGTTCTTTAAAATGTAGTTTTGGAGCTGCTGATAAAAATGAAGTCTGATTTTTTGCTTCCTTTAGCTATCTTTTATTTATGAACAACTTAGTTTTTCTTCTTGTGTTATTTTAATTTTTTTATAATACTGCTGCTTCTAACTCATTTCAGGGTTTACAGTGACTGACACATACAATCAACAGACTCAGTTTCCACCTGTGCAACAACTACAAGATTCTAGTACGCTTGAATCCCAGGCCTTATCCACAAGTTTCCACCAGCAAAACTTACTGCAGGTTTCAAGCTCTGACACAATGAACGTAGTGAGTGTCTTCAGAATGGATATATATATATATATTTTTTTTCTAGTATTGGGGATCAAACTCAAGACTTTCCAGCACTCGGGAGGCAGGGACAGGAGGATTGCTGAGTTTGCGGAGGCTTGCCTGGGCACCATAGTGAGCTCAGGGCCAGCCTGAACTACAAAGCGGGACCCTGTCTCAAAAGCAAAAAAAAAAAGAAAAAAACCTCAAGACTTTGCACTTTGGAGGCAGGTGTGGGTCCACTAAACTATATCTCTAGTCCCAGAATGGCTATGTACCTATCATTATCTAGCAGATGCTATCTTATACTTTGCTGTATTTAGTAATTGCTTATTTATAGGGGCATGACCACCTCTGACCCCAATAAGTTAGTGTATTCCCTGCAAAAACGTTGGTGTATAGCATACCGGGCTTTAGGAAGATCAACACTGGGAAATGCCTTTGCTTTTTGGAGCTGGGGAGTCAATATAGTATTGTGCAGTAAAGCCTGAAAGATATTGCTTTAGGCACTAAATTTAAATGTGGGGAAAATTAAGATTAATGCTGGATTATCAAAACTAAGTATGTATGTATCTGTTTAGAGGCTCTGGAAAATGAACTCAGGGTCTTCACATTGAGCTACAGAATTCCAGCCCTTTTTAAAACATATTTTTTAGATAGGGTCCCTCTAACTTTCTGAGGTTGGGCTTGGAATTGAAAGCCTTCTGCCTCAGCCTCCCAGGGTGCTAGAGTACAGTCATGTGTTGCCATGCCCAGCTTTAAAGCAAGTCTTTAATCGTACAATTTAAAAATTGTATCTCTTAAGTTGGAGACAAGGATTTTTTTCTAAATGGAATTTATTTGTAAATAGTTGTGTAAATGACTGAATGATTAAGCTTTTACCTGTCTTTAAAATTTGTTGGTAGCTTTCCCCATTAGTAGGCCTGAAAGTGTCATAGCAGTTTTCACAGCTAAAAACCACACAGTTGACAGTAGGTACTAAATCTGGGCATGGAGAATGTGCTGCTTAGTAACTTATCTTTACTATAGAGCCCTCTGAGTAAAATTGTGACAAACTAGTGAAAGTGATATAGAAGAATGAGGGTTGTCTAATTCAAACATGAAAGTCAGGTGAACAGATTAAAAGCAGACCCTTGTTTCCAGCATTGTACGAGGTAGGTTTCCTCTCCGCAAATTGCCCTTTGAGTGTCTAGGATCCTGAAGCCTGGCTTACCTCTTATCCTGCATGAGTAGGGTATACGTTGCATAGTGTGTATTTTGGAGGGGTTGGAAAGTACTGACCAGGCTATATTCAGGCTGTGGTGTACTATGGGTTGTTATCCTTGTACTGAGGGAAGGTTAGTATAATTGCTCTTTGTGTGTGGTACTGTTCTAGTGGGTGGAGGGTGGCCTTTTTTTTCCACCTGTGGCTTTTGTGACAAGAGAGGAGGCAATCTTTTCATAAGGTAGGGTTTTCTTCATTGCCAGTGTGATAGCTTTCTGTTGTGTGAGAAAATACTTAAGAAAACTGACTTAAGATTTATCATGGCTCACCATTTCAGTCTTTGGTCAGTTGGTTCCGTTGTAATTGGGCCTGTGCAGAGGCAGAACATCATGATGGGGGGAGCATATGAAGAACAAAGTGGCTCCACACATGGTGGCTAAGAATCAGAGGAAGAGGGTGTGGGTCCCAGTGTGTCCTTTAGAGGCACCCACTGCACTTCTACTCAGCCCTATCTCCCACAGGTTCCACAGCCTTGCAAAATAGCTGTAGGTAACAAGGGCTAGCAACCACACTGTTAGCAAATGCACCTTTGGAAAGATTTAGATCCAAACTATACCAGCTAGTAAGAGTCAAGGCAATGGCCGCGAGTGGTAGCTCACGCCTGTAATCCCAGCACTCAGGAGGCAGAGGCAGGAGGATTGCTGAGTTCGAGGCTTGCCTGGGCTCCATAGTGGGCTCAGGGCCAGCCTGAACTACAAAGACAGACCCTGCCTCAAAAAAAAAGAGTCAAGGCAATGAAAGAGTAACGTCTTATTAAGATATATTAGAGAATTGGGCTGGAGATTTAATTCAGTGGTTCCGGTGCCTGCTTTGCAAGTGCAAGGTCCTGAGTTCGATCCCCAGTAACCACATACAATGCTGGGTGTGGTGACTCATGCCCACCAGCAATCAATACCACATATCACAGTGCTGGGCGTGGTGGCTCACGCCTGTAATCCCAGCACTCAGGAGGCAGAGACAGGAGGATTGCTGAGTTTGAGGCTTGCCTGGGCTCCATAGTGAGCTCAGGATCAGCCTGAACTACAAAGCGAGACCCTGTCTCAAAAAAAAAAAAAAAAAAAAGATATGTCACAGAATCAACTTTATGGTCAGCTAGATTCTATATCACTGTAGGTAAGTAGAAAATAAATATCTGTTTAATTGTACATCTGTGATTTTTGCTGTGGCCCAAATGATCACAATGGACAATATGCTATTTTGGTCTTTAAATCCATATTTATGAGCATCTGTGTCCTCAGTTCTAAGTTGTTGAGTTAGTTTATGTTTCTTCTCAGATACTCATGTACTCTGCTTTGTACTTCTGCTCATTTTAGACAACTCGTTTGATTCAGGAGTCATCCCAAGAGGAGCTAGACCTGCCAACACAACGTTCCCAGTTCTTAGAGGATGGCGAAGACCAGAGCAGGCGCTCTCACAGGTGACCACCCAGACCGGCCTCCTGACATTGAGTGCTGTATTGCCCAAGGGCTTGTGAATTTTAAACTCTGTTAAGTAGAGTTCATTGTCATCCTGCTTTAGTTAGGATCTGAGACAAAGATTAACTTGGTATACCATACATTGCTAGTGAACACAAAGACCTGATTTTGGATACAGTAGTTTGTCTTTACCCTGTACATTTAATACATTCTGCAACAACTTTCTATCATCACTTCAAACCATTATTATCATGTGGTTAGAAATAAATTTAGATGGCACATTTTTTGTCTAGGACTCTCTGTGTGCCATGGGACAGAATTCATAAGGCAGTTTGGAGCTGTGTCTGTTGAGCCCTGCTGTGGAGGATAGCAGAGTTGGCTCAGCTCAGCATGAAGAGAGATGTCACGTGGTACCAGATCCAGTCAGTAAGGTGGATAAAGACACACCATAGTGGTTTTCATATGGATGTCATTTGGTAACAGTAGTCACTATATATATATATATATTTTTAAATTTGAATCTTTATTGGTACATTATATATACACATCGTGATCACACACAACATTGAGAATTTGTACTAACAATGACACAATTTAATTCTCATTTTTTTCCCACTCCCCCACTCACCCTACAACCCCCTGCCCTGTATACATAAGCTTTGTTTCCCTTTTTTATTACCATCATATTTTTTTCTTCCCTTTGTACTTACCTCTACACCCCATTTCCCTTTGAATATTTTCTATTTCACAATAACTACCATCCATTCTAGAGCTCATTTACATCTTCAGTTTCTCATACCAGAGAAAAGATACAATATTTACAGATCTGTGGCTTATTTATTTCACTTATGAGTATGTCCTGAAGGTACATCCATTTGAATATAAATGACTCAAATTTATCATTCTTTATGGCACAGTAATACTCCGTTTTATAGAAAAACCACATCTTCTTTATCTAATCTCCAGCTGATGGGCATTTGGGTCAATCTCCAGACAGTATTCACTATATTTTTCCTCACATTTCATAAAGACATTCATGAAAGAAGGCTTCTGGAACTGCATCAGACAGAGGCCAGAACAATGGAATAAGGTGTTCAAAGTAAGGAAGAGAATTTTGAGAAGAATTAATGGCAACATGTCTGATTACAATAAATTTTTAAAAATTTAAATACCCTATATTTTGATCACACCACATACAAATAGCTTCAGGATTTCTGTGACTCTTCTGATATTTTGTTTGCACTTTGATTCATTCTATATGGGTCTGTCTAACTTGGGATTTTGCATTACTATTTCAGATACCATTAATATTTCCTTATAATTTCTTCATGGCATCTACTTAGGATTTCTTGGACTTCAAGGCTCACGTTATTTATCCATTCATTTATGCAACCTTCAGGGCCTGTTAGGTGCAGAGATTAGAACCATCTTAGCTAAGATGGAATTTACATTCTAATAGAGAAGAAAATGAGCAAGATAAATAAGGAAACCTCACTGAAGGTAAAGTGTTATTGTGGGTCATGGTGCTGAGTACCACTGAAGGGCAGTTGTCGCTTTTGTAAGCAGTAATTGTGAACTCTGAGCACAGGTAGCAAGTGGAGTCTTGTTTATTTTATTTTATTTTTTTCTCTTTATTGAGTTTCTTGGTACATTTTACATAATACATTATGACCACATTCAACATTGTAGCAGGTGGAACTTCATAGTGTCCATTGCAGGTTAAGATATGGGAGAGAGAGGATTTGAAAGGACTGTCAGATTTTTGACCTCAGCATAGACAAGGCAGAGATCATTTTCTTGTGTTCACGAAAATTTTGTTAGGTTTAAGATTGAAGTTCAGTTTTTGTCATTAAATTGATGTTCATGAAGAACTACGTGTGTTCAGTTTTTTCCATCAGATTGGAAATAAAGGAAGAGATCCAAACTGGAAGTCTATACTTGTGAGTTACTAGTACAAAGACTAGTATGTGAACTGAAGGGCAGATGCAAAACAGAGAAGTGGCCAAAGGTTGCACCCATTTCACAAAGGGGTGCACAAAGAGAGCAAGAGTGAGCCATGAGGCCAAGGTGGACCAGCCATCAGGCAGAAGGAACTGTGAAGGAGATGTTTGCCTACACACTAAGGAACACAGAACCCAGGCCTCTTTATTTTCTCCATGAAGTACAGTAAACAGAGCAGTGAAGCTTCCAAACTTCTGATGTGCCATGTAAGAGGCTGTTACCTTTAGGAATGCAGCACATCTTAATCTCTCTGTGTCATCTTATTGCAGGAATTCATTCACCTCAGAGCTGTGACAAGGATGAACTGAAATCCACTACTTTGTGTAGTACTTGTCTTCTAGTGATACTGCCCTAAGTGCTAGCCTCTGTCATTTAGTAGTTACTGGGTGTGTTGGAAGAATTACTCCATAGTCTACAAAGGAAGTGGGTGTTTTGTGGAAGAGAGGACAGACAGCCCTTCCATACACAGAGAAGGGTCTGTCCTGGGTGGGCAACATTTGGGATTTGAAGTGATCATAAACCCAGGGATGTGGCAGGAGGTTGGGACCCTCCTGGGTAGACTGCTCTGGACGGAAGGTTGTTTCTCCAAGGTGTGGCAAAATCCTTTTGCTGGGGTAGTTGGTTTTGATTAGTAGAGATGACTTTGGGATAACTTCTTTCTGTACCTCAATATACTTCAAGGGATAGAGTAATTTTCAGTCCTGCAAAGAGATTTTTATTACAGTTCACCACTGATTAGAATCCATCCCAACATCACGTGCAGAATCACTTTTCTAATGCTTGCTTTCTGTTTTCAATAGATAGCTTCACCAAACACAGATGAGATTATAGCACAATGTTCATGTGTGTGTTTCCATTCCTTCTGCTCTTAGTTTAGTGTGGATGACAGAAGACTGCTGGCTGCATTGCAGGGGCTTTAATTGATTTGAGAATGGATCATAGAGTGTTGTAATAGAGGAAGCTTGTAATGTGTGAAGAGAAATGCTGAAACTTGTGATTATTTTAATCATTAAAGTAATTTAAACCTAATTCAGTAACAACTTAGGGTAGTGGTGGTGAACCTGTGGCATATATGCCACAGTGGGCTATTTGTATCATTGAAAGCTCTTAAAGGTTTGCCATATCTGATGTAGGGGTAAGTTATTCTGGTTGTTTATATAGTATTCAAAATGATGCTAATATGATCTCTTCTGTTAAAAGTTTTAATGAAAAATAGAATATGGATTGGCCTCTGAATGTCTAACCTCATGAGTGATTTTGACCCTGAACTGTTGGACGATTTCAAAGTGTTAAGACTTAGCAAAAAAGAAAGAAAGAAAGAAAGGATGGAAGGAAGGAAGGAAGAAAGGAAAGAAAGAAAGGAAAGAAAGAAAGAATAGGACATAATAAATTTTCTTTATGTTTAGAGGAAGTTTCTAATTAATCAAATATTTTGTATGCTGAGGAGTTTGAACAGGATGTCCCAATTTGGAAATTAAAGCAGAATGTGATCTAGCAAACTGTTACTGTCACCACTTTGTATTGTATATTATCACTATCTCAGTGTGGGCCACACGCCCAGTTTCTACAAGAGTTGTGCTCACTTGGTTGATAGTTATCACCAAGAATGGTTTGCTTACCTCTGTTCTGGGATATTGTGTTGGTAATCATGTTGTGGAACAAGGCCTGAGCTCTGCATGTTTGATTTGCAGATGTGATTATTGCAACAAAGGCTTCAAGAAGTCCAGCCACTTGAAACAGCATGTGCGATCACATACAGGGGAAAAGCCCTACAAGTGCAAGCTCTGTGGGCGTGGGTTCGTCTCTTCTGGTGTCCTCAAGTCCCATGAGAAGACGCATACAGGTCATTATCTGCTTCCCACATGGAGATTGTTTCGGTTTTTTCTTTTGTTTTGTTTTTTTGAGACAGGGTCTCACTTTGTAGTTCAGACTGGCCCTTTAGCCCAGGCAAGCCTTAAACTCAGCAGTCCTCCTGCCTCTGCCTCCCAAGTGCTGGGATGACAGGTGTGAGCTACCACAGCCGCACTGTGGTATGTGGTACTGATTGCTGGTGGGTGTGAGTCACCATGTCTGGTATTGTTCTGTGTGGTTACCAAGGATTGAACTTGGGACCCTTCACTTGCTAGGCAGGCACTGGAACCACTGAGCTAAATCTCTGACCCATTTCTGTTTTGTTTTTAATAAAATGACTTAATGACATACAATCCATGTATCATACGATTCATTCACTTCAGTAGTATTTAGCACTTTAGGAATTCTGCAATCAGTACTACTATGCCATATTAGAAACTTTACCTCCTGGAAGAAACTCAGTCCACTAGCAGTTGCTCCCTCTTTCCTCTTAGCATTCCCAGTCCTAGGGAACCCTTGGTCTACCTCTGCCTTTTATACGTGTGTCTGTTTGAGACAGTTCATACAAATGAACTCATGCACTATCAGTGTGTCAAACCTGTGGTGTGCATGCTGCAGTGGGTTGTGTGTATCATTGAAAGCTCTAAAAGGCTTGTTTTCACTGTACTATGTGGTCTTTGGGATTGGCTTCTTTACTTAGAAAGGTTTATCCATATTGTAGCATGTGTCAGTGCTACATTCATCTTTATGGCCAGTAATACTCCATTGTATGGATTTTCCAAATTTTATTTATCTCTTCATGTGTTAGACATTTGGGTTATTTCCATATTTTTACTATTATGGATGATCTCTCTGTGAACCTTTGTATATAAGTTTCTGTATGATCATGTTTTCATTTCTCTACTGAAGAATGAAATGGCTAGATTAAATGATAACTATTTTTGAACTTCTGAGTGTCAAACTGTTTCCCAAGTGGCTGCACCATTTTACATGCTCATTAGCAAATGCATGAGGTTCTTATTTCTCCACATCCCTCCCAGTGTTTGTCATTCTTTTTTTATTATGACCATCCTTACAACTCATTATAGTTTTGATTTACATAGCTCCAGTGGCCTATAATGCTGAACATCTTTTCACGTGCTTACTGAGAAATGTCTTTTCTAATTCTATGATCATTTTAAAATTAGATTATTTGTCTTGTTATTCAGTTGTATGAGTTTTTTAGTATATTCTGGCTACTAGACCTTTATTAGATATAATTTGCTATTATATATTTTTAGTGCACTATGCATCTAGTATATTCAGTATACGTATTAACCAAAAATATATACAATTAATATATGTTCTGTGTAAGCCTTTATTTGAACATGAAGGTGCAGGTAAGACCAGGCATAGCCTATAGTCCCATCTCCTCAGATGACTGAGGTGAATCCACCCCAGGCAATTTAGCAAAGCCTTGTCTCAAAATAAAATTACGTAGCTCAGTAGTAGAATGCTTGCCTGACATGCCTGAGGCCCTGGTTTTAGTCCCTAGTGTTGTACATACAAAAACCCCAAAATTTTTAAGTAAACCAAAGACGGGTGAAAGAAGCTGAAGAAGGAAGACTGGGATGAGGAAAACACCTTTGTAGCTAGGTGGTTTTCACGAGGCCTTGGTGTGGAATGGGTGCTTCAGTGTTGGACTTTGTATGAATAAAGCCATACAGAGGTCCTTACAAACCCTTCTTTCTAGGGCTAATCTAAATCATGGGGATAGTGATGAAAGATATGTTTGAAAAAAAAAACATTTCTGGGGTTGAATACACAAATGTGTTGCCAGGTTTAGATGTAAGTAAGTGACTGAGGACAGAGAAGACTTGTTTTGAGGAGCATCTTCTCAGAAGTTATCAGTTTCATTAAAAAAACTGGTAAGACAGGCCTTGTTTCCAACAATCTGCTTTTAAAAACAATCTGATTCCTAAAGATCAGAAACCACAGCAAAATAAGTCATTAGCAGTGTATTGAATACATCTTTGGTTTGAAGTGCTTACAATCGTAAAGTAATAAAATATTATTTTCCTTACCACCCTCAATGCCTGCCTTATCACAGGAGTGAAGGCTTTCAGCTGCAGTGTCTGTAATGCTTCATTTACCACCAATGGCAGCCTCACCAGACACATGGCCACGCACATGAGCATGAAGCCTTACAAATGTCCGTTCTGTGAGGAGGGCTTCCGCACTGCGGTTCACTGCAAAAAGCACATGAAGAAACACCAGGCAGTTCCTTCTGCTGCATCAGCAACTGAAGAAACAGAGGGAGGAGGTATTTTGCTTTGTTCATTCAAGGCCTGTTAGCCTAATGCAAATATAACACTTGGTGCACAAAGCACCTGGAGTATTTAAACCTGGTTATGTACAGTTTAAGTTCAGTAGTACCCTGGATTTTTAAGAACTAACTTACTTTCTGGATATGAAAAACAACATTTTTTTTTAAATGCAGAGGCAGAATGAAGAAAATATCTTTCTTATCTTTACTAGTTAGGGCAGATAGCACTCTAACACTGTGTTCTTCAAGCCACTCTTGTACATTTGGGTGGATAGAGTTTAATTTTCCAACAAATAAGATACCATGCTACCCGTGGGTTACTGTTGTAATCCACTTAATCTCCTCTCCCACGAAGTTTTTTTTTTTTTTTGAGACAGGGTCTCACTTTGTAGTTCAGGCTGGCTCTGAGCTCACTGTGTAGCCCAGGCAAGCCCCAAATTTAGCAATCCTCCTGTCTCTGCCTCCTGAGTGCTGGGATTACAGGCATGAGCCACCACACCCGGCACTTCCTCTCCCATGAAGTTTGTGACAAACATATTTGATCTAATAGTAAGGATAGGCCTCTAATAATTCAGGTGTATTTTATTGTATAACCCTCTGTAGATAGATGTGCAGCTAGTATCTGGGCTCTCCTGAATCAGCATTTAATTGATACTAGGCAGCACTTTACAATTTGAGGGATTTTTATTTTGTATGAGGTATGATCAAAAACCTGGTGAATGTTTGAATTAAAAAATTATGGTAAAAGATACATTGGAACTAATCTCTCTGAATCACTCTCCCTTCAGACACACTTATCCCATTGTTCTTTCCACTTTCTGAAGCATTCTAGATGTCCTTTATTTTTTTTTGAGACAGGGTCTCGCGTTGTAGTTTAGGCTGGCCTTGAGCTCACTATGTAGTCCAGGTAAGCCTGGAACTCAGTAATACTCCTGCCTCTGCCTCTCAAGTGCTGGGATTACAGGCGTGAGTCACCATTCCCAGCATTGTAATATATGGTACTGATTGCTGGTGGATGTGAGTCACCACGCCCATATTGTACGTGGTTATTGGGGATTGAACTCAGGACCTTGTGCTTGCTAGGTAGGTGCCAGAACCACTGAGCTAAATCTCTGGGCCTAGATGTCTTTTTTTTATAAAAGCATTTAGTTGTATGGTTATGGCTGTTTCAATGTCCTGAATCCATTAAAAGTGTTTACCTTTCATGATCATTTTTGTCTGGGAAAATGCCAGAGGTTGAAAGATGTCAAATCCACTAAATAAGACAGATAAGAACGCACCATAATTTTTATTTGACAGAAATGCTGTACCAGCAGTGATACATAGCATGGAGTATTGTCATGATAGAGGGTGAAACTGTTTCCCTGATCCTCAGGCCATTTTCTCTGTTAAGGATATGCATATTTCATATGTTCATTTGTGAAGTCAAAATATGAGGTATCAGTGTTTAATCATCAGTAGTTTTAAATACCTGTGCCTTATGCCAGTATGCTTCGTGCCCCTGCTGTGACTATTGCTATCATCCCACCGTGGTACTTGATGATTGTTGAATGTTACCTTAATGACTATGGAAGTCATTTGATTAAGTGTTCTCAGAGATCAGATCTGCTGAGGATTCTTAGATTCATTCCCAGTTGCTTATTCCTCCATCTTCTTGCAGTCATTTGACCTTTAGGTCACAATCAGACCACTAGGGTCTATAATATGTTATACTGTAATGTGAGCTGTGCAGTCTGGTATTTTGAAAATTTTGCTTAATCTGCCTTAAAACCCTCCTTCCTATCTCTCTTACTTCTTTATTGCAGAGCAGCTAACTCCTTTGACAGATATTCTGAATATCAGTTACCGATCTTTTGTACCTAGAATAGTTCATACTTTTAATCTGAGAGTACTTAGTAGAGCTCGTATTTCTAGCTGTTAGTTGTCCTGAGATTTAATAAAGTATAAAAAGTATATAAGTTTTCCTTCAAATGAATTAAAGAACAAAGGGTATCCAGATACTGTTTTTGGACTCCTGTAGTCTGGGTAGTGTTAACTAATTGTCTAGTACCTATAATCACTAAGTCTAATTACATATTCTTAGTGATTAATAAAGCTTATAATACCATTAATGGAGTACTATTAGGATTGACTTGTGGGGTTCTCTGAAGACCTTATCATATTTATAAACACTGGTAATCTCATTTTCCTCTTTTGGCTCTCTCCCATTTCATTAATACCTCTCCAGTAGTCTTGTGATAGTCACATTTCCCATGTCAGGTGATTTTGCCTGCTCTGTTGCCTTCTGTTCTTTTTCGTCTTTTCATTTTCCTTGTTTTTTTTTCCATGGCTTATGCTATGTTTGTGTGTCTTTGGTTAGTTAGTAACTTTTAATGCAGTTATCTCCATACTGCATTTTTGGTGGGGACCACTAATTATAACTTACCATAAGTCTTTCCAAATATGGAATTTTAATTTACTGCATTTCTTTTCTCTGCAGCTTCTGCCAAATGGATATTGAATCTCATGGTTCTGTCCTCTGTGTCCAGTTATTCTTCATTCCTGCTCCTCTACCTCTTCCTCTTTCTCATCTGTTTTTCCATTATATTGTGATAAGATGATCCAGTTGGTCATTACCTTACTTATTTGGGGTTAGCACTGTCCGTTTTGCTGTTTCATGTTTCTATTGAAACCTAAGTGTTTCTGTTCTTTTTTTTTTTTTTTTTTTTTGAGACAGGGTCTCCCTTTGTAGTCCAGGCTGGCCCTGAGCTCACTATGTAGCCCAGGCAAGCCTGGAACTCAGCAATCCTCCTGCCTCTGCCTCCTGAGTGCTGGGATTACAGGGGTGAGCCACCATGCCCAGCACTGTGGTATGTGGTATTGATTGCTGGTGGGCGTGAGTCACCATGCCCAGCATTCTATGTGGTTACCAGGATCGAACTCAGGACCTTGCGCTTGCAAGGCATGCGCTGGAACCACTGAGCTAAATCTCTGGTCCCAAGTGTTTCTGTTCTTTGTGCAGTCATGACCTCCCTGATTTCAGCTACACACTTTTTCTCCCCTGTTAAATTTTAATTGCAGTTTATTCTTGTTTATAATCAACTGGAATATATCCTTACATTTCACGGTGAGAATACTTAAACATATATACACTTCTAAGCTTTATTTTCCTCTTTGTAGTAAGTCTATTTAATGGAGGCTTTTTGCTAGTTTACCGTTTTGGGGCTTCTCATTTGTTAGTAATAAAGTCTGTGTGTATGAATACTGTGGGTTGTGTGGACACTGGAAGTTTCCTGGCTTCTTCTAATTTTGAACAGGAGTAGAAGATCATGCATCCTAGCATCTTTCAGTGTTGTAGGCCCTACCTAAAGGCTTATCCTTTGTGTGGCTTTTTCCTTTATGATCTTGCTTAGTCTCTTAGCAGAACAGTGGTGGGAAAAGCAATTTAAATAGCTAGTTGATTTCTAACTTTAATATTATATGCTTAATTTTATTACTAGTTTTGTTGAAACTTGACCTTTTACAAGGATCTTGATCCCTCTTCTGTCCTTTGAATAGATGCGTGTATGGAGGAAGAGGAAGAAGGCTCTGACAGAAATGCATCGAGAAAATCCCGTCCTGAGGTGATCACCTTCACAGAGGAGGAGACGGCCCAGCTAGCCAAGATTCGGCCCCAAGAGAGCGCTACAGTGTCTGAGAAGGTCCTGGTGCAATCGGCTGCAGAAAAGGACCGCATCAGTGAAATGAAGGATAAGCAGGCAGAGCTGGAGTCTGAGCCTAAGCATGCCAATTGCTGCACCTACTGCCCCAAAAGCTTCAAGAAGCCCAGCGACCTGGTGAGGTGAGGCCCACTGAAGACTGCATAGGTGGCTCTGGGAAGTTTGAAAGTGCATGCTTCTCAGGCTTTTGACACTCTTCAATGCAGTAAGGAATGTTTATTTCTCACCTGATATTGCATAAACATCAGGGGTCACTTTCTAAAGCAGAAGGTTTTAAGCCTGTGTTAGCTCTACTGTGACTTCTTCAGAACAGAACCTGCTGATTGCTTGAGCATATTTCTGGATAATTGTGGTTGCAGTGCAAAAGGAGAACTAATTTGTTTGTTGAGGAAGATAGTGTAGACATTTGGAAGAGCAACAGAATCCTCTGCTGTTGGCCTATATGAAGAATGTACAAATTAGAGACTGAAAGAAGTATATCATAAAGCAGACAGCATTGACTGATTAACAAAAAGGGTAAGGAATCTGGAATCCAGGACACAGGAAAGGATAGAAGGAGCTTAGATCTGTTCAGACTAGGGAGATAAGGTCTGTGCCCTGATGTTCTCTGTTACATGAGTATTCCAAAGTTCTATTGCCAAACCTACCCATGGGCTTTGAAATCTCATACTAGATGTACAAGGACACTACAGAGGTTGTGTCATAGCACCTATGTGGGTCACACAGCTCACTGCCAACATATTCCCAGAAGGGCCTGTGGGCTCATGCACTTCTGTGTCCCTCAGAGACCTGCTAATGCCTGTTTGAGACCAGCAAACTAAGGGAAAAATCCTATCTTGTCCTTGTATAAGCTCTTTTTGGATTCCAAGTATCATTGCTTACCTTTGTGTATGTCTTTTGCAGTTTTCATTTCTTCTGTAAGCTAGCTCTGTATTTCCTATTTGTCTACACTAATGTGATCTTTTTGCTATTTTTTAAAAACTTTGAGTCTTGGGCCGGAGGGTTAGCTCAGTGGTTCCAATGCCTGCCTCGCAAGTGCAAGGTCCTGAGTTCAATCCCTGGTGACCACATACAATGCTGGGTGTGGAGACTCACGCCCACCAGCAATCAATACCACATACCACAGTGCTGGGCGTGGTGGCTCACGCCTGTCATCCCAGTGCTCAGGAGGCAGAGACAGGAGGATTGCTGAGTTCGAGGCTTGCCTGGGCTACATAGTGAGCTCAGAGCCGGCCTGAACTACAAGGCTAGACCCTGTCTCAAAAACAAAAAACAAAAAACAAAACAACTTTGAGTCTTAAGAAAATTAACCCTTTTGCATTTGTCTTGCAAATGTGGTTTTTTGGTACGGGGGATTGAACTCAGGACTTTGCATTTATGAGGCAGGCGCAGTTCCACTGAGCTAAATCCCAGGACCTTGCAAATGTTTTTGTTATTAGATTTGTTTATGATATTTGGTGTATAAAGTGAAGCTGATAACTTTTATTTGGCTAAATTTATTAAGAATATAGTAATACAGTTTTTTATTTACATGATTATAAATTTCAAATTGCGAAGGTATTTATAACTATATAATTAACATTTAATTAACAAATGCTTTCTGGATAGGCATGTTCGAATCCATACTGGAGAAAAGCCATATAAATGTGATGAATGTGGAAAGAGTTTTACTGTAAAATCCACCCTTGATTGCCATGTAAAGACCCACACAGGTAAGAAGCAAACATTTGCAGTGTTGGTGGATGTAGTTTAAGCACATAAGTACTTTCAAAATTATAGAAGAGTTAAAAATCAGGAACTATGAAAAAAGTTGACATAAAAGGTTTTTATTCCTTTTGTATGGATAATGGTAGATCCCTAAGAAAAGGGAATTAGATATCAAAAGTTGAGTTAAAATTTCCTTGTATTCTTACTCAGGCTTAAATATTTGTAAAATATTCCATGTTAGTCTCATTCAGAAGTTTAGTTTGTGGGGCTTTATAAAAACAAGAGACTTGGTAGGTCTGATAACAGCTACCAGATCGTGCTACTTCATATATCTCTGGGGGAAATAAATCTTAGGAAGGCCAAGATTAATGTTCAGTTTTCATGACCCATTTAAAAAAGTTATCTGATTCAGGGACTTGAAAGTCCACTGTCTTTGTTTCTTGAATTCTGTGCAATGAATCCTTGTTAGAAGGCAGCTGTCATCCTCTTGCTGAGTGTGTATTCTGTCCTTTTAAGTGTGATCTTGGGGACCTCAGGCCATTCAGTTCTCTGAGCCACAAGTTCTTCATGTGAATGTGGTTAATGATAGTACTTACTTTGTGAGAGATTTAGATCCATTGAGACATGTGAATAGCTTAGAAAAGCATTTGGCATGTAGTAAACTCATGGTACCTGTCATTTTCACCATGATTCCCAGGGTTGTGATGATTAAACTTATCTATGTACTTACTTTTATATTTTGAGCAAAATTAAACAAATGAATACAAGTGGAATTTCACACATTTATTTAAGTCTTGGGGTTATTTTTGATGGGCTCCAATTTGGAACAAAAAAATGGATATGTGAGTCACTTATTAATCCTTTTAAGATTTGCAGTTTTCCTGTTTCATGAGGTTCCTTCCTGTATTGATCTCTTATGTCACACTCTGAACTTGCTGAGGCCAAGAAAGTGTCATCTATATCCATTTTGGCACCCTAGGCTAGCATGTTTTGCATAAGTGGTAGACGCCTGGCATAATTTACAGTGATGTGGCACCATTGTTTTTGGACACATTGCTTGGCTTGTTCATTCAGCCCAGTCTATGTGGGTAAGGAGAAGAGAGAAGTCTCTAAAAATGCTCTCTATAGGGCTGGAGATTTAGCTCAGTGGTTCCAGTACCTGCCTAGCAAATGGAAGGGCCCTGGTTCAATCCCTGGTAACCACATACAACAATACTGGGCGTGGTGACTCATGCCCACCAGCAATCAGTACCACATACCACAGTGCCAGGTATGGTGGCTCATGCCTGTCATCCCAGCATTTGGAAGGCAGAGGCAGGAGGATTGCAGAGTTCCAGGATTGCCTGGGCTACATAGTGCGCTCATGGTCAGCCAGAACTACAAAGTGAGACCCTGTCTCAAAAAAAAGAAAATGTTTTCTATGCCTGTTTCTCTGTTTGAAGTGGAGACTCATGAAGATAGGCAGTTTAGGATCTAGTCTTCTATGGTCTTTGCCTGCATTGTTGCTGGTATAAGCAGCACTTGTTTTCTGGGCAGTAGAGGGACAAAGAAAGGCAGGATATGTTTTTACCCTGAGTTCTTCTGTGGTGGAATTAGTAGTGATGACTCTTGTACCTTGGTGGCTTTGGTTTTGTAGGTATATGACATTAGTTACATAGCTCTCTTCCCCTGGTATGTATTTATCCTGTGCACATTTTCTAGTTGTGTTTCTGTGCTAGCATTCTGGTTGTTCCTATTTGGCAGAATAGAAAATAAAGAGACACTGAGACACCAGTGATGTGAACTTGGTAAAAAAAAAAAAGTGAGAATAGTAAAGGCCTGGTGAAGTCCGGCTACTTATTACCTTCCAGTAAATGTAAATCAAATACTCCAAAGTTCAACACATAATGCAGTGGGTTCAGTACGATAAACTTTGAAGGGTTGTGAAAACACATTTAAATTGCAAACAGTATACTAGTAAGGTTCTCTATTGTCTGTGATATTCTTACCATGTTATTTGTGAAAAGCTTTCTTTAAAGCATTTCGCCTACACATTCAACATGCTTCATCCATCCCAGTGGATGAGTGTCCATAAGTGTGAATGGTCATCAGCTCCCACTGATTCTTGGCTGGGCTTTCCACAGGTCAGAAACTATTCAGTTGTCATGTCTGCAGCAACTCCTTCTCTACAAAAGGAAGTCTGAAGGTCCACATGCGCTTGCACACAGGAGCAAAGCCTTTCAAATGCCCGCACTGTGAGCTGCGCTTTCGTACATCTGGGCGAAGGAAGACTCACATGCAGTTTCATTATAAACCAGACCCAAAGAAAGCCAGAAAACCTGTGACTCGAAGCTCATCAGAAGGACTGCAATCTGTAAACCTTCTCAACTCCTCCTCCAATGATCCTAATGTATTTATTATGAACAATTCTGTCCTAACAGGACAGTTTGATCAAAATCTTCAAGGACTGGTGGGCCAAGCTATTCTTCCTGCATCAGTGTCAGGTAAGTGCTAAGTGGGGGAATAGCCCAGTTGTTGCACTGACCTGCGTCACACTCACCAGGAAGAGGTCTCCGTTTCTTAAACCTTTTGTTTATGAAGAATAGGAAAATTGAGAGTTTACCTTTTACACAATTCCCTTTCCACTCCCTTTTATTCTTTGTCACATCTGCTTTTGAAGATCATACACTTTGGTAGGTTTCTTTCTTCTTTTGGCAGTACTGGGGAATGGCTTGAAGGGTTTGCTCTGATCTGTATCCCCAACCCTTTTCAATTTATTTTGGGACAGAATTTTGAGAGAAGGATGATCAAATTTATGATCGTCCTGCTTCAGATTCTCAAGAGTATGGAATATAAACATTGCTGCCACTAGATTTTGTTTTTTTGTTTTTTATTTTAGACAGGGTCTTGCTTTGTATTTCAGGCTGGCCCTAAGCTCCCTATGTAGCCCAGAGAAGCCTTGAACTCAACCATCCTCAGCTCACTATGTAGCCCAGGCAAACCTTGAACTCAGCAGTCCTCCTGTCTCTGCCTCCCGAGTGCTGGGATTACAGGCGTGAGCCACCACACCTGGCACTGTGGTATGTGGTATTGATTGCTGGTGGGCGTGAGTCACCACGCCCAGCATTATATGTAGTCACCAGGGATCGAACTCAGGACCTTGTGCTTGCGAGGCAGGTGCTGGAACCACTAAGCTAAATCTCCGGCCCCAATTTTTTTTTTTTTTTGTATTGTTGTCTTAGTCTCCATTGCGTTAATTTCTGCTCTGATCCTTATAATTTCCTCCCTAGTATGAGCTTTGGGTTTGTTTTGCTTCTCTTCTTACAGTAGCTTGAGTTTCAGCATTAGGTGATTTATTTGAGCTTGCTCTATTTTCCTGGTGTAGGTGTTCACTGCTATGGATTTCCCTAGTAGAACTGCTTTTATTGTGTCCCATAAATTCCTGTAATGTGTACTGGGATTATCATTTATCTATAAAAATTGTTTAATTTCTTCCATGTTTTATTGGTTGGTCAGCATAGCGTTGTTCAGTTTCCATGTGTTTGTAAGGGTCTTGGAATTTCTTTTACTACTCAGCTCCAACTTCAAGGCACTGTGATCTGATGGGATAAGTTAAATTACTTTGCATTTACTTAAACATGTTCTGTGAACTAGTGTGTTGTCTGTTTTGGAGAATGACCCATGGGCAGGTCAGAAGAATGTATATTGACTTTGCTGGGTGAAATACTCTGTAGGCATCTAGTAAGTCCATTTTTTGACAGTTGGGTTCAGTTCATCTATTTCCTTACTAATTTTTTGTACAGTTGCTCTGTCTAGTTGTGACAGCGGGGTATGGAAGTCCTCTGCTACTATTGTGTTAGTGCTTGTCAGGGTTTTCATATCTGTTAATGATTGTTTTATATAGTTGGATGCATTGCAATTTGGTGCGTAAATATTTATGAATATCATCTCCTTTGTTGTATTGTTCCCTATACAAGGATGTAGTGTCCTTCTTTGCTTCTCTTAATCAGTTTTGGTTTGAAATCTATTTTGTCTTCAAATGGGACAGCCACTCCTACTTTTTTGCAGTTACCTGTCACATGCAAGAATTGTATTTCATCCTTTTACTTATAGTCTGTGGTTTGCTTTTTGAATTAGGTGTGTCTCTTATATACAGAATATTGTAAGATCTTGTTTCTTTTTTTTGAGACAGGGTCTCGCTTTTGTAGTTCAGGCTGGCTCTGAGCTCACTATGTAGCCCAGGCAAGCCTCGAACTCAGCAATCCTCCTGCCTCTGCCTCCCGAGTGCTGGGATTACAGGCGTGAGCCACCATGCCTGGCACTGTGGTATGTGGTATTGATTGCTGGTGGGTGTGAGTCTCCATGCCCAGCATTCTATGTGGTTACTGGGATCGAACTCAGGACCTTGCGCTTGCGAGGCAGGCACCGGAACCACTGAGCTAACCCTCCAGCCCAAGATCTTGTTTCTTAATCCATTCTATTCTGTGTCTTTTAATTGGTGCATTCAGGCCATTGACATTAATAGTTATGACTGCTAATGGCCTGATTTATACCTGTCATGGTGTTTGCCTGTTCTTTGCTGTTTTATTCTTTGGTTTTCCCCTTTCCATTCAGTTTCTTGTCTTGCAAATGAGTTCACTCTGATGGTTCTCCTGAGTTTGTGACTCTCATTGTTTTTCTCCAAGATATTCTTTAGGATGTTTTGGATTGCCCGTTTTGTAATTGAGGAATTCTTCAGGTGTTGTCATGGAAGTATCTTATTTCTCCTTCAGTTTTGAAAGATAGTTTTGCAGGATACAGCAATGTAGGTTGGATGTTGTTTCCCTCTAAGACTAGAAACACTTTACTCCAGGCTATCCTTGTGTTGAACATCTGTGTTGAAAAGTGTGCTGTGATCCTGATGGCCTTCTTTCTGTGTTTTTTTTCTTTTCTCTAACTGCTTTCAGTTTTTCATATTTTTTTTGTTATCTGGAATCTTGATAATTTCATGCCTAGGAGTAGATTTTTTTTTTTTTTTTTTGATTTTTGGAGACAGGGTCTTGCTTTGTAGTTCAGGCTGGCCCTGAGCTCACTATGGTGCCCAGGCAAGCCGCCACGAACTCAGCAATCCTCCCGTCTCTGCTTCCCCAGTGCTGGGATTACAGGCGTGAGCCACCACGCCCAGCATTATATGTGGTTACCGGGGATCGAACTCAGGTCCTTGCGCTTGCAAGGCAGGCGCTGGAACCACTGAGCTAACTCTCCGGCCCCCTTTTTTTTTTTTTTTGAGACAGGGTCTCGCTTTGTAGTTCAAGCTGGCCCTGAGCTCACTATGTAGCCCAGGCAAGCCTTGAACGCAGCAATCCGACCATCTCTGCCTCCCGAGTGCTGGGATTACAGGTGTGAGCCACCATGCCCGGCTAGGAGTAGATATTTTATATCACAGCCTTTTGGAGTCCTATATGCCTCATTTATCTCTATGTCCAGTTCTTTTCCTTTTTCTGTGAATTTTTCAGCCATTATATCTGTGAACAGTTTTTAATGTGTTTTGCACTGTCTCCTGGTTCTTCAGTGACTCCAGTGAGTCTTATGTTATTCTTTGAGTTGTCTAGGAGCTGTTGCATTGATTTCTCATGGTCTTTTGACATTTTTCCTAAATAATGTCTTTACTGTTCATTGGCTATGATCTTGTTCTCTAGATCTGCAATTTGGTCCTCAGCTTCAATCATCCTACTTTCATTCTGATTTTTGATCACCTGGAACTCTGCTCCTACTTGCAAACTTTCATTGCCATTTTTGATCACCTGAAACTCTGCTTGAAGCTGTTTGAAATGTTCCATTGCTTTTGTTGTCAGATTCTATGGTGTTGCTGATCTCTTCTTTAATCAAGTCTTTCACTGTGTACAGCATCTGTATTTTAATCTCAGTGATCAGTTCTCATTTCCAGTTTTGTAGGTCTGTTTTTGTTATTAGGTCAGAGTCCTTGTGATTGGCCTTCATTTTGCTCTACTTCCCTTTTACCTGAATTCCCCTATGGTGATGATCTTTGTGTCTGGGTTCTTGAATTTTTTCTCATTTCTGTTGTGCTGGCCAGTGCCGTGAGTCACTGTACAACCTAAGCAATGCTAACCCAGATTTGCCCAAACAGGAATGGAGGTCCCATGGGTCTCTTGTCTGGAACCTATGACAGACAGGCTATAAGCTGGCAGTGGAAGTCATTACGCTATCTACCTGGCACTTATCATATTCACCAGTAGAGGAAGGAGGTCCCCTGGGCTTCTAGTCTGGATGCGATGACAGGAAGGCTGCTAGATGGCTGCGGAAGTTACTGCACAACTTCTGTGGAGCCCACCCTGGGTCGCCCAAACAGGAATGGAGGCCCCATGGATTTCTGGTCTGGATCCGATGAGGGGCAGACTGCTAGCAGGGATCCAATGGCGGACAGGTTGCTAGCAGGTGACAGAAGTCCAGGGATTGTTTTTTCATAATTACATAATGTGTCATGTATTAGATTATGTTAATGTAATATATAAATCATGGGTATTTAGAAATCCCTGTGTAAAAAATGAGTTTTTTAGCCGGGCGTGGTGGCTCACACCTGTAATCCCAGTGCTCGGGAGGCAGAGACAGGAGGATTGCTGAGTTCGAGGCTTGCCTGGGCTACATAGTGAGCTCAGAGCCAGCCTGAACTACAAAGCGAGACCCTGTCTCAAAAAAAAAAAAAAAAAAAAAAATTTTTTTTAGACTTAACAGGCATTTATGATAGTCCTTCCTTTTCTGTCTCTCCTGGCCAGCTGGTGGTGATTTGACAGTATCTTTGACAGATGGGAGTTTGGCCACCCTGGATGGCATCCAATTACAGTTGGCTGCAAACTTGGTTGGACCAAATGTTCAGATTTCTGGAATTGATGCCTCTAGCATCAATAACATCACATTGCAGGTATGATAACTGCCATGGTTTTCTGTGCTTTAAGATTGTCTGAATTACATGGAAGCACAGAGTTTTCATTGCAATATCTGTGTTGCTTTTCAGATTGATCCAAGTATTTTGCAGCAAACCCTTCAGCAGGGTAACCTCCTAACTCAGCCAGTCCCAGGGGAGCCTGGTGTGGCCCCACAGAACACTGGACAGACATCTGACAGCACAGGCCCAGCCAGCGTAGTCATTCAGCCCATCTCAGGCCTGTCTCTACAGCCCACAGTGACATCTGCTAATCTGACCATTGGCCCACTGTCTGAGCAGGATTCTGTGCTGACCACCAGCAGCAGCGGTAAGGGTTATTCACTTTTGTTTTCCCAGCTGGAATTTATAATCACATGGTCTTAGGATACTAATGATGTGATTTGTTTGCCCCTTGGGGAGGCTCACTAAACAAAATCAGAGGTCATAGGATAAAATAAACTTTGATTCATCAGTGGTATTTGCTCAATATATGTGTGTAGTTGAGTATATTCATAGAGTTAGCATGTAGTGACTTTCTTTCTTTCTTTCTTTCTTTCTTTCTTTCTTTCTTTCTTTCTTTCTTTCTTTCTTTCTTTCTTTCTTTCTTTCTTTCTTTCTTTCTTCTTTCCTTTTCATCATGGTAGATATTAGAATCAAGGTTTTGTACATGATAGGCAAGTCTTGTTTGTATTAATTAGAGGTGACAAGTTTTATGTTGACTTATCTTTTTGAAATAACAATTTAAGATCCTTTAAAACAAGAAAAAATTACTACTTTGGAACTCATTTTGTTTTGCTTTCTGCTGATGAGCAGGGACTCAGGACCTCACTCAAGTGATGACTTCCCAAGGCCTCGTGTCCACCTCCACAGGCCCCCATGAGATCACCCTGACCATTAACAACTCAAGTCTCAGCCAGGTTCTAGCCCAAGCTGCTGGTCCCACTGCTGCGTCATCCTCCAACTCTCCTCAAGAGATTACCTTGACTATCTCTGGTTAGTAAGTTGACGTTGGAAACATGCTTTTCCCCTTATTTAAGTCTTTAGGCTGTTTCTTTTCTCCCTACATTCAACTTTGCATAAAGCTAGTGCTCAATAAGTATTTGTAATTTATGTGATAAATTCAAGATTAGTGAAATTTAATATCAGAAATTAAAAACAGTAGTTTATCTTGTCACTTCCAGTTTGGGTTTATTATTTAACTAATTCATTAAATATTTAGAGAGTCAGCTTTGCAATGCATTTTTCATAGTTTTATTTGGCAAAGAGCAAGGCAAGATAGCTTTGTTATTATTGCAATGGTCTATAAACTGAAAGAAACTCTCTGTTATGAACCTTGTAAACAAAGACATTGTTGAGACTGATATTTTCCCCACTCTCATGTCTTCAGAATTCCACACAGGTTATGCAGAAAAAAAATTAAAACAGAATAGAAAATTGAAAAGTAGATAAACAGGGAGAAAATACCACTAGGCAGTAAGGCTCACTTCAAATTTGCAAGTCATTCCACTTGTTAGTCATCAAGCTAATGTTCTCCCCTTCTCTTTGTGTGTACTTCCCTCTGTCCTTTATATCCATTCATTCTCAGAAGCATTCTCTGGCCTGAGTTAGCTTTGGACATATCTGCTTGGTGTACTTTGCCCATATGATTCTCACCTCTAAGCTCTTCACATTAACTAGGAGTCATTATAAAAAATTTAATAATTTTATTGTCCTTATTATATCACAAGTACTCTAGTAGTGTTTACAAATATTAAGTCATTTGCATATATTATATAATATACAATATTTAGTTTTTTTTTTTTTTTTTTGAGACAGGGTCTCGCTTTGTAGTTCAGGCTGGCCCTGAGCTCACTATGTAGCCCAGGCAAGCCTCAAACTCAGCAATCCTCCTGTTTTTGCCTCCCGAGTGCTGGGATTACAGGCGTGAGCCACAATATTTAGTATATCTTAATTCATTAAGCCTCATAATCACCTTATGAGGTTTTTACATATAAATATCTTAGTGGAAATCAAAGTTACTTACGGAGATATGTGTGAAGATCTGGTTTCCCCTTGCACAAGTTTTAAATCATAATAGACAAAGTACAGTAGCAGGGTGACTCAATCTTGAGGCTGCTCCAGGATTGTTCTTTTGTTTTAGTGAGATTTCTACAAAATATGAGATTGAAAAAGAAGTTTATGTAGGAAAGAACAAAGATTTTCTTTCTCGAAGGATTTTTTTTTTTTTTTTTTTGGAGACAGGGTCTTACTTTTGTAGTTCAGGCTGGCCCTGAGCTCACTATGTAGCCCAGGCAAGCCTCAAACTCAGCAATCCTCCTGTCTCTGCCTCCCGAGTGCTGGGATTACAGGCGTGAGCCTTTGAATGAAATGCCATGATTGTTAAATGCTACTGGATGGTAAAAATCGACACTGAATTCTATTTAATTCAGTAACCTTCCTTTCATTATATACATGTCTGAATTTTATTTTTTTATTTTTAATTTTTTAAAATTTTTTGGGACAGAGTCTTGCTTTGTAGTTCAGGCTGGCCCTGAGCTCACTGTGTAGCCTAGGCAAACCTCAAACTCAGCAATCCTCCTGCCTCTGCCTTCCAGAGTGTTGGGATTACAGGCATGAGCCACCACGCCCGGCACTGTGGTATGTGGTATTGATTGTTAGTGGGCGTGAGTCTCCATGCCCAGCATTCTGTGAGGTTACTGGGGATTGAACTCAGGACCTTGCACTTGCGAGGCAGGCGCTAGAACCCCTGAGCTATCCCTCTGGCCCTCACATGTCTGAATTGTAATGTTGGGAAAAGAGAAGGGTTATTTTAGGAAAGCAATTCTGTTGAAATTAATTTTCTGCAGTATAGCAGGCTAGGTCCTATGAAATGCATTTGTGAACTATGCTTTTGTTTCCCTTATGTTTTCCTAGTTTGGCCATTTTCTTATGTTATTGCTTATGAATATATTTAAAAGCGTAAGTTCATAGAATTTATCTTTTAAAAATAGGCCTGAAAAGTTTGTCTTAGGAGAATATTACAGTTATTGGAGTAAAGTTTGTCTAGATCTGGGGCTCAGAATTTCTTCTTGTTGCCCTTCTCAGTGTTGGTTAATGAGAACAGGCTGCAGACATTCTGATGTCAACATTTCTGTATCCCATTCTGAAAAGGGGTAGAAAAACATTTACTTGGTGGTCACCTATTGCAGACATCTAGCTATACAATGTTAAATTTCAACTAGTTTATAGGAAATTCCTTCTTATTTTAATGCACAGAATCATAAATTCTTGAGAATGCCAATATTACTAAAGAACATTGAGAATATAACTGTTCCTTAAGTTTTATGGCTTTCTGGCAGTTTATGACTTATAGTGCTTGGAAAAAATATTAAACATTGTATAAAGGATTAGGACAGTGCTTTGCCCTCTTATGTTAATCTTGTATATACAGAGTAAACGTCCCTTTATCTTAGCCCAGTTGATAATGAAAAGTGATACAAAGTGGAAGTCTGAAAAGCACCAATTTCATACTTAGAACCTTCACCCAGGAGTATTTTGAATATTGATCTGCTTTGCTGTTAAGAGTCCTGTATTCTTTTTATTTCGCCCATATTTGTGTTTGTATACATAGCTTCATCTCCTATTTGTATTTCTCTGGTGTGGCAGGAAAAATAGATCACAGTCAGAAGTTGTAATAGTATCTTTTAATGCCATTTTCCCTGTTCTGTCCACCCCCACTCCCCCCAGGTTTCAAACTCAGGGCCTTATGCTTAGCGCAGGACCACTGAGCTATATCTCTGGCTTCTCTCCCTCCCTCCCTCCCTCCCTCCCTCCCTCCCTCCCTCCGTCCTTCCCTCTCTCTCTCCTTCTCCCTCTCTCCCTCTCTTCCTCTCTCCCTCCACTCTTCCCTCCTTCCTCCTCTCCTCTTGTTTTTATGTCATGTTTCTCATAGTTTGGCAGCAGAGTTTTTAAGGCAGCTGGTCTTTATCAAGTCTTCCCATCCATTCATTATGGCTTTTATTGAAGCTTTAGGAAGTTTTCAATTCATATTTTCTAGTTTCTGTATTAGATTACATGACAGAATATCCAAAAAGCTATTGTAAGTGGTTTTAGAACCAGTAGCTGGGTGCTGGCAGGATTTTTCACAGGCCTGTTGATTAGTGTTTATCAGCATCCAGAGCATTTGCAGAGGAAACAGGATGCTCAGGGACACCTCAGAATTGGCGAGTTAGTTCTTTCCACGTCAGTCAGTTTAGGAAGGTTCTCCTAATGTTTGGTGACATCTCTGACACCCATTTAAGCACGTTTTTGCTACACTTGATAATTCACTCCATTTGGAAATACTTTCAGCCCCTGTGAAAGTCTTATTGAAATAAAATTTTTAAGTATTTAAAAATTCTTCATGGCTTAAAAAGTGTGAACAAATAATATAGTTTAGGGAAATGTATGTTGTGGACTTTTTTCATTTTTCCTTGAATATTATTAAAAATGAAAGCTTGGAGGATGCTATTTTATGTTAACCATTTTCTATTACCTGAATTCAAATGTTGATTTTAGATATCACAGTATTTCCTGTTATACTAACATTTTACTTAACATGGTTTCATCAGCAGCAGGGACTAAGAAGTATACAGTTGTTAGCATCTGAGACCATATTTGGTGTGTAGGTGCCACCTTAATAAAGAGCAGCCAGCTTTTCTAACACCACAGTATGCAGTGTTAAGCTCTCTCACATACGCAGCTAAGGATTTCGCCAGGAAAGACATTGTAAGATCTAGGTAAGGAGCTCTGCGCATAGTAAATGCAGGAATTAAACTGTTCTCTAATAAGGCATATGTCAGCTGCCACATGTAGTCTTTGGTCACATGTAGTGTTTCATAAGGATGAGAACTTATGTTCATTTCTAGATGCAGAGTTCTTTAAAGGTTATCATCCAATTAATAGTGCTGCCATTAGAAACTAAAACAAACATAGCATCACTACCCTGAATGAAAGGATTACATTGTCTGAAGTGTACTATGGAGTGATTCTGGCAGACAGATATCATAGAGTGAACTTACACAAACCTGCATGGTATAGCTTATTCTACACCTCAGCTGTTGGGTATGTAGTAGATGCCTGATTTTAATTAAATATAGAAGGTAATGTAATTGCATACAAATTAGCATTCTGATGGTTTCACTTATAGAGATGTCCTTTTCTGACCTGGTGTTGGACAGGTACATTCCTTTTGCCCTGTACTGTGATTATTTTGGCTGACAGTAGGACAGCAAATCCAAAGAAGGAATTCTCTCTAAGAATTTTGACATAAGGACTTTTATCTAAGGTTAACTTCTTACTAATAAATGAGCTCAAGTAAAATAAGTCATAGTTGCAAGTAACCATTAGCAGTTTAAGATAACACATCCATCTGGTTTTCTTTATCTTGTAGAGATTTCTTGTGTGTGTGTGTGTGTGTGTGTGTTTTTGAGACAGGGTCTCGCTTTGTAGTTCAGGCTGGCCCTGAGCTCACTATGTAGCCCAGGCAAGCCTCGAACTCAGCAATCCTCCTGTCTCTGCCTCCTGAATGCTGGGATTACAGGAATGAGCCACCACACCCGGCTTTTTTTTTTTTTAACCTACTTATTTTCCAGCTTTATATTATCTGTTTTGGGTGAAAATAACCTTCAGATATATTTGTACTGAAAAGTTAGTCTTTCATACTTTATTGAAATATTTTCTTATCTAGTACTTCTTTAGTAAAATTATTAGGTAACTCCTTATGTGGCAGGAATTATAAGATGCTTGAGAATAAATGAGCAGGGAAAACATGGTTCTTCTGTGTTCTGAGCTCATGAAACTAGTGGGTAGTATGTGTTTTCTGAAGAATTCACAAATCAGTGTGTAGTTTCTGCTTTAGCAACATATAAAGGAGACATGGCAGTGCTGAGAGGGCACATGTGTGGGCTGACCCCATAGGCTAGCTGCTCTTCAGGAGTCCTGGCTGAGGAAGAGACAGGCTCCAGGAATATGGTGAGAGTTTCTTTCAGCTGGACCCTTGGGTGCCACCTGTCTTGAATAGCTTTTGGTGAACTGAAGAAGGCCCAGTAGCTAAAACTAGGAGGCATGGCCACTCAGGACCTTAGAGAAACTGTCTGCCCCCTTACTAAATGGTAATTTGAGAGCTCTGTCTGAAATTGGCAGATCCAAAATGGAGATCCCCAAGCCAGTGACCATTCCTTCTGCACCATTTGTTCTCCATTGTTAATTTTTTTCTCTAACATATATTCTTACCATTTTCTCTTTTATTAGTCTCTTTTATTTGGGTGCACTTTATCATAGAACTTAATGCTTATTAATTTAGAAAGAGAGAGGCATTGTAATCTTTTTTAATTAAGGTTTTTGTTTCATGTTATAATTGACTATAGGCTAGATTTTCAGTTTATAGTTCATAAGGGGTAAAATATACAAAATATGTTGTGTATTCTTAAATTATGAAGCAAACTTTTCTCTGTAATCACTGTCTAAAAGTTACAGGTGGGTGTGTATGAGAGGCAAGATTAGAATGTTTCCTTGCTTGTCTGTGGAATGCTAACCATCAGCTGTGAGTTCACTGACTTTCCCACTCTGGTTGGCTTGTGTTGTGATATGAAGATGTATGTCTTGTACATGAATGACCCTAGTCCTTGAGGGTCTCTGGCCTGGAGATGCTAGGACTCAGCATCCAACTTTACCCAGGAGTGAGCTGGCTGTCTGCAGTGGAATGGTTCATTGTCCTAGAAGCTCCCTACTTGGCATCATTAGTGAGCTCTGGCATACTGATGGGCAGAGAAAAGAGGTGATGTTTTTTCTTTAAATGGAGTGGAGGTTTTTAGTGCTTCTTGGGGATCCTGTGCGTTTGATGGTGCATTAATTTCTTAATTCAAAATTGAGGATGTTCTGATAGAAGAGAGAAATGAGATGGAATGAGAAAACACAAACTCCAAGGGCTCTGCTTAGAGTCCAGCACTATGTCAAACATGTCATCTAGCTAGAGAGGTGGCATATACCTTACCTATACATTTTCTTCCACAGGTAGTGTCACCCCAGGGGTCCCAGGCAAGTAAAGATTTTTTTCTGGGCACTGGAACTCTTCATGGCTGGAGTGTACAAGGTTCCCATAGTCCATGGCTGGCAATCTTTAAAAACAACAGCATGCTGTCTGTTATTTAATTATTTCTTTCCTTGAGACTTTTTGTCTTGGACCCAGCTGAGAAAGTTTCCTCTTTTTTAATGTTACTTTAGTTATATCCTAGGTATTAAGTCTAAAATAAAGTTTTCAGGGAATTTGTGGACATTGTAAAGTAAAAGATGAATTCATAATTAAAGGAGACTTTTGTATTAATATAATTCCAGCTATTTTTTTTTTTTTTGAGACAGGGTCTTGCTTTGTAGTTCAGGCTGGCCCTGAGCTCACAATGTAGCCCAGGCAAGCCTGGAACTCAGCAATCCTCCTGCTTGTGCCTCCCTAGTGCTGGGATTACAGGTGTGAGCCACCACGCCCGGCATTGTAGTATGTGGTACTGATTGCTGGTGGGCGTTGAGTCACCATGCCTGGTATTGTTGTGTGTGATTATCAATGTTGAACTCAGGACCTTGTGCTTGCTAGGCAGTGCCAGAACCACTGAGCTAAATCTCCAGCCCCAATATGTATTTCTGATAATTCAAAAAGTCACCATTTCCCATTGATGGAGGCATTTTAAAGTTGAGGCAGAAAATTCCCCTTATTTCCAGGTAGTACCTGGAGTGATAGAAATATTTGGAATGAAGGGCCAGAATAAACAACGCTCTTTCTTGTGTGTCTCAGTCACCCTACCTGCTGTCTTCCCCTATTTTTATTAATTGCAAGGATCTTTTAAACTTCTGAAACCTTATAAAATTATATTAAATTTTTAGAGGCTATGAGATTGTTATTCCAGTACAAATTTTAAAAGTTGTTAGTTTCAGTGAATATGTAGCTTATTGACTTTTTAAACATCACTATTTGTGAGTCAGAATCATAAAATGAAGTAAGATTTTGATTACTGAGTTACATCCTAGAGGAATAGTGGCTTAAATAAAGAGGACATAAAAGTTTACAAGCTTTATTTAAATATTGGAGACTAAATCTCATATTAAAAGAGTTACAGCTTCTAGAGCATTTAACAAACCTGTAACTAAGAGCAACTTTCACCTTGCAGTTACTTGAGTGTGTGATTAAGAAGATGTCAGTGTTTCCCTGCTCAAGTCTCACATTCTTTTTATTCACACTCAGGCTGATTCTGTTTAAACTTACATCCACCTCTTTGTGGAAATCGATCAAATTAAGAATGACATAATTAAAGGTTCTCCATTTGATTTGAAATACGAACTCCAGCATTATCTGAAGTTACTCTGTATTTTCCTCTTAGTTAACCTAATACATGACCTTCATTTTCTCTTTAGACTTTTCGTGAGGGACTTTTCAGATATGTGAATCATCACTAGATAGTCAGATGTATTTTACAGTTGGGAGATCTTTACTTGCTTTATTTTACCAGTTAGAGTGTGGTTGACTTCTGCGCTGTCTGGTAGTAATGAGTAGTGTTAGCTTTGCTTTGCTCATTTTAAGGATAAGCCCCAGAAGGACTCATAGGAATGAACCTCCCTCTCACTGACTTCACCTCCCTGGACTCTGTGGTAGCTGGATCATATTTGTTCCATGCAGTGTCTTACAGGACCAAACTTGTGCCCAACATGGCTGCATGCTAGTTGCAAGAGCAAGGATGTGTGGAGATGGCATGAAGAAAGCTGCTAGGTCAATGTTCTATAACTGGAGTGCTTAGTGCATGCAGATCCCTCCACAAATCCACACTCCTCCTCCTGTCCAGCACACTGAGGAGTCCACTGTGCAGGACAGGAGCAGGTGGGAGGGCACCCCAGCAGCTGCTTCAGTGCACAAGCTCCTAGCATCCTAATGGTTATACTGCTTTTGAAGGTTCCAGGTCTGTGCAGCACAGTGTGGGACTCCACGAGTGTGGATCTATGGAGGCCTTATATTTGGAGAACTCCAGTTACAAGTAAGTAGTCTGGTTTTCCCATTGGCCCCTGACTCCTAGGAAAAGCTCTGGACTCATGTGATCTAGGCTATAGAAATGTTGACAGGAGTGTGTTTCGTTTTGTTTCTAATACTAATCAAGATGAATAGTTTTTTGAGCATAGGCTTTACGTGTTATCTTGGGTTCTTAGTGGCTTGCAGAGTGCTGACACGGGATGATGAGTACATTTATAGCTAGACAGGTGGTAGATTATGAGGTAAGAGTATTCGTGCCTATAGGGGTATGTGTGTCTATGCATAAGAGGAAGTGCTTTAAACCTTGGTTTTGTTGGTGCCCTCACAGGACTTGGGTAATCCCATTCTGAGCCATTCTCACTTGCAGAAGGTGTACGAATGTCTGTTTCATAGAAGAAAAGGCTAGTCTTTGTCCGTTTCTGTTCCACATATCTTCCTTTTTCTTAGCATCAGCTATCAGGGAAAATATTTTGAAGGTAGGTTGCCATTTCCAAAGAAAGCTAAGGTATTATATAGGATAAGTTAACATTTAAAAGATTGTATGGGCTTTCTTTTGATTGTATTTCAGAATAAGTAGAAATATAGAAAAGGTAACCGAAGTGAGAAAATGGGCAGAGATATCAAATTTACTCTTAAGCTATAAATTCATTGTTACTCAGTGTGTTCTTCCTTCAGTGGACTCTGTAGTCCTAGAAATCCTTGTCTATATTTTCTTTCTCCAGTGGTAGCAGTGCATTGGGCCATAGTTTGTACTTTCACTCTCGTTGTACTTGCTTTTCTTTGTATTACTCTGATATTTGGACACTAGGAAAAGCCTTGTCATAAAATTGGAATGAAAAAGTTTATGATTTCCTGAATGTAGTTTTAAAAGCACCTGTAATGCAAATGCCCGCTGCTATAGATTTTGCTTCTTTGGAAACCTGCTCTTTCTATGCCCTTAGAATGTGTCTTACCTAGCTTTTCAATTGAACTACTTATTTTGCTTACCTCGTAGAGCTTAACCCGACAAGTGGGAGCCTTCCTTCAACAACACCAATGTCACCATCAGCCATCTCCACTCAGAATCTGGTCATGTCTTCTTCAGGTGTAGGGGGAGATGCCAGTGTCACGCTGACCCTGGCTGACACGCAAGGCATGCTCTCTGGAGGCCTGGATACAGTTACACTGAATATCACCTCACAGGTGAGTGACCCTCAGAGAGGAATTATAGGACCAAAGCATGACTGTGGAACTTCACTTATTTATTCTGTGCTAAATACATGTTTCTGAACAGTTTCTTTCAAAACTAAAGTTTTTTTTTTTTAAACTAAGAAAGTAATTAGTTAACCATAAAAAGGCAGGGAAAAAGTAATACAGAAAAGTATATAAGATAAAATTTTTAAGAACCTTTAATCCTACCTCCTAAATTATGGTGGGTTAGTCACCTTATCACAAGGACAATTTAGAGACCCTGGCATTTGCAGCAAGTAGGAGTTGTAGAAGAAATCTGGATGGTAGCATATTTTGACTTAATCAGTATTCAAGAGTGCCTGCTATATGATTCTGTCAACTAATTGAGACTTAACTGGTCCTATCCACCTCTTTATTGTGCTATAATACTGTCTTCATGTTCAGGTAAAAATAGCAGTGAACAGAACCCTACTTCCTTCCCAGTTTTACAGGTACCACCCCTGATATCACCATTTGGGAGCCTGATTGTTGTCCTGTCACATAGAGCAGGCACTTTTTGGAGTCCTTGGTGCCTCGCTCATTGTATACTTTCAAGAAGTAAAAGTTATTTAAAGTCTAATAATCAAATTAAATGCCTTCAAATAACTAAAGAGGTGATAGAGTTTGAATAGAATCCAGAAAGCTATTTATTTAAATGATTATGAGAATAGTTTTCTACATGTTGCTTACATGGACATAATAACTAAAATGATACAGGATCTTTCAGAAACTAATAAAAACCTAGATGAGAAAAAATGTTACAAAACAAGTTTAGCAAAAAAGGACCAATTTAGCAAAGAATCAGTCATCAAAAGTTTGAATCAAAAATCTAAGAGATTTAAAATTATGAAAAGTATAAATAGCACAGGTGACCAATATAAGGACAGAATGTCGGTTGTAGTGATGCCTTCAGAAGATTAGTTACTCAAAGACGCCTTAAAAGCAACAAGAAAACATGAATAATGGACTAAACAGCTGGTAGTTGATGCCAATAAGACTAATCTAAGAATAATTGGAATACGTGGAAAATTTGAAACCAACAAAAATGGATTAAAAATCTATTCATGAAAATAATAGCAGAAAATTTCCCAAATTTAGAAAAAGAAAGAAACACGTGTAAATGAGGCATGTAGAGCTCCATATTGCAACTAAAAGAGAAATTCTCAGTGTCACATTATACTCAAAGTACCAAAAGTGACCACAGTAACAAAAATCTTAAAAGTTATTAGAGAATGGGCTGGAGATTTAGCTCAGTACTTCCGGTGCCTGCCTCGCAAGTGCAAGGTCCTGAGTTTGATCCCTGGTAATCACGTACAGTGTTGGGTGTGGTGACTCACGCCTACCAGCAATCAGTACCACATATCACAGAGCCAGACATGGTGGCTCATGCCTGTAATCCCAGCATTTGGGAGGCAGAGACAGGAGGATTGCTGAGTTCAAGGCTTGCCTGCGCTACATAGTGAGCTCAGGGCCAGCCTGAACTACAAAGCGAGACCCTGTCTTGGGGAAAAAAAAGTTACTAGAGAAAGACACCAAATTATATATAAAATTAAACCCTTTAAGATCACAGTAGACTTCTCTACACAAACTGTAAAGGCCAGGAGAGCTTGGAATGAAGTGATTAAAGTCCTGAATTATAGTAACAACTTCCAGCCCCAATATACATGTCCTGCAAAGCTTTCCTTCAAAATTAACAAGGTATTTCCATGACAAGGAGTACCTCAGGAATTCATGACCAGCAAGCTAGTATTACAGAACATTCCCTAACATAGTCTAGAGAGAGGGAGAGAGGAACTAACAATGCCAATAAGTCAAAAAGAATGACTGAACCTAGTGGAATGACCAGTTAACAAAGGGAAAAAAATAAGGAAATCAGCAACAGGAAAATTGTCCAATGACAAGAACAAGTCAAAACCAAAAAAAAGCAACCAACAAAAACCCAGGTCCAGACAGATTCACTGTCTGAATTCTGTAAGAAGTTTAGAGAGGTTCTAATGCCAATATTCCTCAAGCTCTTTAATGAAATAGAGAAGCAGTATTCCCAAAGTTATTCCTGGAAGCAAGCATTACCCTGATTCCAAACCTAGAAAAGGTCCTAACCAAAAAAGAGAACTAAAGGCCAATCTTTTTAATGAACATCGATAAAAAAATCCTCAGATACTGATAAACAGAATCATCACCAAGCAGGATTTATTCCAGGCATACAGGGATGCCTCAACATATGCAAACCAATAAATGTAATCCACCATATAAGTAGAGAGGCACAAAAGACACAAAAGATATAAGAAAAGGCATTTGGCAAAATTCAGCACCCATTCATGATAAAACCCCTGAAGAAAATACATATAGAAGGTCTTTATCTCAGTATAATAAATGTCATTGAGGTATAACAAACCAGTGTTCAACATATTAAATGTAGAAGAGCTGAAAGCTTTCCCTCAAGAATTAGGAACAAGGCAAGGGTGTCAGCTATCACTGTTCCTTTTCATTATAGATCTATAAATACTGCACAGAAAAATTAGACAAAGAAATAAAAGGGATATGGATAAAAAAGTGAGAGTTAAATTATCATTATTTGAAGATGATGTGACATAGACTACCCCCAAAAGTCCCTTAGCATAACAAGATACAAACTGGGGACTCAGAAATCAACAGCATTCCTGTATACCAATAGTAAACTGACTGAGATAAATTAATACTTTAACCAGTTACATCAAGAAAAATGAAATACTTGTAATTAACATAACCAAGGAAATGAAAGACCTTTATAATGAAAACTATAGTACTCTAAAAAAGAAGATTGGAGATGACATCAAAACAGAAAGGTATCCCCTCTTCTTGGATACCCAGAACTAATATAATCAAAAGAGCCTTACCTCCTAAAATATTACATAGATTTGATCCAGTCCAAATAAAAGCACCAATAGCATTCCTCATAGAATTAGAGAAAACAGTCCTAAAATTTGGTTGGAAGCAGAAGAGACCTAGAATAGCAAAAGCAATTCTCAGCAAGAAGGGCAAGGTAGGGGCACGACACTGCAAAAAAATTATACTGCAAAGCTACCATAACTAAAAAAGCATGGTTTTGGCAACAAAATAGACATGTGGATCAGTGAAACATGAGAGAAGATACAGAAACAACTCTTTTTTTTGTTTGTTTGTTTTTGTTTTGAGACAGGGTCTCACTTTGTAGTTCAGGCTGGCCCTGAGCTCACTATGGTGCCCAGGCAAGCTGCCGCAAACTCAGCAATCCTCCTGTCTCTGCCTCCCGAGTGCTGGGATTACAGGCATGAGCCACCACACCTGGCACTGTGGTATGTGGTATTGATGGCTGGTGGGTGTGAGTCACCATGCCCAGCATTTTCTGTGGTTACTGGGATTGAACTCAGGACCTTGCGCTTGCGAGGCAGGCACTGGAACCACCGAACTAAATCTCTGGCCCCAGAAACAACTCTTAAGCACAGTCAGCAACCTTCTCTTTGACAAAAGGGCCAAATCTTTTCCTTGGAGGAAAGATAGACTTTTTAGCAAATGAGGCTGTGAAAGCTGGCTTATCCACATGCCAAACAGTGAACCTAGACCCATATCTCACTTTGTACTAAACTAAAATAAAAAATTTATCAAATATCTAAATATTTAGAAATGCTTGATAAGAAATACGTGTAAATATTTTCTGAATTGAACCCCAGATATACAAGAAATAATACCAAGATCAACAGATGAGATTACATCACATTGAAAAGTTTCTGCACAACAAAGGAAACCAAGTCAGTGAAGAGATAATCCATACAGTAGGACAAAGGACTAATATCTAGAATATATATAAAGTTAAAATTAGACCCCCTAAACTTAAAGATCCGATGAAAAATTGACATCTGAAATGAATAGGTGCTTCTCAGATGAAGTACAAATAGTCACTACAACTGAGGTTTTTCACTTCACAAACTTGATTCAATTCTGGAAAAGATGGCAATATTCATGTTCATGTGGGGAAGATGACTGCAGTCATGGTTCATCACCTGATGTAGTTTGCCAATAAAAACAAAATTTTGCCAAATCTACTAGGTTACAAACAAAAACCAAACCATTCATGAACTGAGGTACCACTGTACATGAAAAATGTTCAACATTGCTGGCTAGTTTAGAAATGCAAATTAAAACAACATTAAGATTCCATTTCCAGAAAGAATGTCTATCTTCAAGAAAGCAGCCAATGACAAATGCTGGAAAGATTGTACAAAAGTAAGAACACTTCTTCATTGTTGGTGTGAGTACAAACTGATAGAACTAGTATGGAAATCGGTGTGGAGATTCCTCAAAAAAGTAAACATAGGAATTTCATTTAACTCAGCAATTCCCCTTCTTGAATACCTTTCTGAAAGAGTTAAAGACATCAAACCACAGTGATACACACATACCCATGTTTATAGCATCATGATTGATAATTAAATGCTGGAAGCAGTCTGTGTGTCCGTAATCAGATGAATAGAGCACTTAGACACAGTGGAACACTACTATGCCCATGAACAAGGATAAATTTAAGTCATTTGTAGGAAAATAGATGTACTGTGAGACCATAGTGTGTTGTTGTTGTTGTTTTGTTTAGTTTTGTTTTTAGTTTTTTGAGACAGGGTCTCGCTTAGTTCAGGCTGGCCCTGTGCTCACTATGTAGCCCAGACAAGCCAGGAACTCACAGCAATCCTGCCTCTACTTCCTGAGTGCTGGGATTACAGGTGTGAGCCACCATGCCCAGCGAGACCGTAAGTGAAGCAAATCAGATATTTCACAAGGAATATAAACATTATGTAATGCATACAAGCATAATAAAAATAATATGAAACATACCTGCAATAAAAGTAACTTTGCATATATTTACAAAAATGTTTGAGTTATAATATTTCTTTTTCAGTATTAAATTTGTGCTGATTTATTTTTTCCAAATTTTGGACTCCTGAGGGGTGAGGAAGGCTAGGCGGACCATTTCATTTCACCTCTTGGTACTGATGATCTTGTAAGGAAGTGAATGTATATTTAGAAATCTGTCCAGGAAACACCCTAAATACAAAAATAAGTAATTTACTTTTGTAGAAGGGAATCATATTTTATATGAATTATCTTTTAAAAATGTCTTTGTTATTACAGATAATTGACCAGGTCAGATCATTAATAACTTGATATTTAGATATATAAATGTGATTTTTGGGGTCTCAATGAAAAGTCAGAACTTTACTGTGGAGTGAATAAAAATGATATCTTATTTGAATCCTAGGGTAAAAGACATCTGTTCTAAAGTGGCAAAGTTTCTTTTTCATTATCATTGTAGCTATTTATTTTAATTACTTATTTTTATTTTTAATTCATTTTTTTGGAACCGGGGATCAAACTTGTACTTGCAAGGACCTTGTACTTGCGAGGCAGGTGTTGGTACCACTGAGCTACATCTTCCACTCCCTTATTTATTTTTAAAGTAACGAGGTTTCTTGTAGATACAATTATTAAAATTATCTGGCTCCTTCTGTTTGAAGCTTTCTGAATTTCTTACTTTTCATAGCTTTGTCTGTCTGCAGGTTAGTCCTAGTGACACTGGTTCTAAATATCTTGAAATTTTTAATGAGATGTAATGTTTATTTTCATTTCATTTTTTTCTCTTTTTTTTTTTGCTTTTTGCTTTTTGAAACAGGGTCTCGCTTTGTAGTTCAGGCTGGCCCTGAGCTCACTATGGTGCCCAGGCAAGCCACCGCGAACTCAGCAATCCTCCTGTCCCTGCCTCCCGAGTGCTGGGATTACAGGCGTGAGCCACACATTTCTTTCTCTTTTTAAAGTTAAGGCAAGGGTCTCACTGAGCTGTCTAAACTAGGGTCATATTTGCAGTCCTTTTGCTTTCCTGTGACCAGAGCACTACCACATCGAGTTTAAGGGTTGTGTAAAGCAGTGAAAGTATTAACTGCAAGCAACAGCATTTCTGAGGAAATTGTATATGGGAGTAGTAAATTAGTTTGATTTATGGCTGATAGTGATATAGTAAATTTGTTATCACATTGAATGTCACTGTTAATGTCCTTGGTCATTTTTTTCTCCTTTTACTTTTTATTAAAAATTTAATTTTAAAAATTGATTTATTTTTAGTACATGTTGCTTAACCTTAAGCATACAAAATAATGTCATTTTAGCATGCAGTTAACAATCAACATTTTTCGTACCTGTATATATACATATACATATATATATATATATTTTTTTTTTTTTTTTTGAGACAGGGTCTCGCTTTGTAGTTCAGGCTGGCCCTGAGCTCACTATGGTGCCCAGGCAAGCCTCGAACTTAGCAATCCTCCTGTCTCTGCCTCCCGAGTGCTGGGATTATAGGCATGAGCCACCATGCCTGGCACTGTGGTATGCGGTATTGATTGCTGGTGGGCGTGAGTGTCCATGCCCAGCATTGTATGTGGTTACCAGGGATCGAACTCAGGACCTTGCGCTTGTGAGGCAGGCGCTGGAACCACTGAGCTAACTCTCCAGCTCAACACCTGTATATATTTTGATCATACCTATTCCCACACTATCCTCTTTTGCATCCCCTTCCTCTCTTTTCTTTTGCCTAATAACAGTCTTCCTTCTTTCATGTCACCTGGTTTAGATTACACATGTTAGGGAAAACATTTATCTATTTGTTTGTTTTGCCTTTTTGAGTTGGATTTACTTTGTTTAACATGATGATTTCTAGGTCCATCCATTTTCCTGCAAATGGTATAATTCCATTTTTTAAAATATTGCATTATGGGGCTGGAGATTTAGCTCAGTGGTTCCGGCACCTGCCTTGCAAGCGCAAGGTCCTGAGTTCGATCCCCAGTAACCACATACAATGCTGGGCGTGATGACTCACGCCCACCAGCAATCAATACCCCAGTGCCAGGCGTGGTGGCTCACGCTTGTAATCCCAGCACTCGGGAGGCAGAGACAGGAGGATTGCTGAGTTGGAGGTTTGCCTGGGCTACATAGTGAGCTCAGGGCCAGCCTGAACTACAAAGCGAGACCCTGTCTCAAAAAAAAAAAATTGCATTGTGTACACATATTTTTTAATTCATTCTTGTGTGATAGACACTTAGACTGGTTCTTTGTCTTGGCTATTGTGAATTGTGGTACAGTAAGCCTGGTCACACTGGTATCCCTATTAGAACCTTCATACTGATTTCCACAGTGATGTACTAATTTATGTTAGTAACGGCTGTATTCAAGGATACTTTTTCCTGCATCCTTACCAGTATTTACTGTCATTTGTACTCTTGATGGTCTCTATTCTGACGGAGGTAAGATTGGACCTCAGTGTAGTTTTGATTGGTATTTCCCAAAAGGTTAAAGATGTTGAATATTCTTTCATGTATTTCTTAGCAATTTGTACTTCTTTTAAGGCACATCTGTTCAACTCATTTATTGAGTTATTTGATTATTTTGCTGCTTTTTGCTATTTTTTTAATGTAAAATTCTCTGTTGGAAAATAGGTGGCAAAGATTTTCTGTTTTATAGACTTGTGGTGGTGAACCTATGGACTCAGTCATAGCAAGTAGGCTGAAGTTTGTGTTGTCCATTACCTTTCTCCTTGTCTCTGATGCAATTCCTGGCCTGTTAACACCCCATAAATATCTAGTTACCGTGTGCTAATTTAAAGAAATACCCACACTGGTTCCCAGAGATATGTCTAAGGATGTTCAGAACAGTGTAATAATTCTAAGAAATGGAAAGCTTTAAATATCCATCAGGGAGTTTGGCCAATACATTATATTATAACCACACATGGAAATAAAGGGTCCAATTTAATAGTTTTTAGTGTTTTTACAGACTTGTGCATTAATGTAATTTTAGAACATTTCATCCACCCCTGAAAGAAGCCTGATGTCATCAGCAGTCACATTTATGTTCTCTCCACCCCAAGCTTGTCCTCACCTCTCTCTTGTACCTCCAGCTCTGGGCACCCGTTCATCTCTTTTAATCTCTATGGATTTTTCTGTTGTGGATATTTTATGTAAAAAGAATCACAACATGTGTTTTGTGATTAGCATTTTCCACTTAGCCTGGTGTTTTCAAGATTCATTCATGTTGTAGATGTATCAGTGCTCCATTTCCTTTCACTGCCAACTAATAACTGCTTTATATGGATATACCAAAGTAATATTATGTGTACATGCCACAGTCCATTAATACATTTATCAGGTGATGGGTCCAGTTTTTGGGTGTCACAAGCAATAACTGCTATGATGTTTTTTCCTACAAAGTTTTGAGTGGACCTAGGTTTCCTTTCTCTTTGGTTGCTGTGCGTGTATTGTACATCTAGTTTTCCAAAGTAGCTGTGCCATAGAAGACCTTTAACTACTTGACTTAATAATATTACAACTTCTAAAATAATAATTATCTTCTGACAGGGTCAGCAATTTCCAGCATTGCTCACGGATCCCTCTCTCTCAGGCCAAGGAGGATCAAGCTCACCCCAAGTTATATTGGTGAGCCACACCCCACAGTCATCGTCAGCCACTTGTGAAGAAATAGCTTACCAGGTACGAGGTGCTGTTGATTCACTTGTATCCACTCAGAAGGAGGGGTGCTAGAGAGCCACGCAGGGGGCCTGGGCAAATGGGGCTGGCCTCAGAGGGAGTTCTCAGTGTTCCACGGAGCAAAGGGAGATGCAGAGGTTTGAGGACACGTGGGGCATATGTCAGACGATGGATCTGAGGTGGTAGTCTCAGGGGGAGGTAGGGTTTAATACCACAGACTTAGGTGGGGTGCTTCATAATGTGACATGTGCCTTAATTAAATGTTAGTTTCTTACTTGCCTTCTGATGCAGACTTTACATAGCATTTATTCACATTTAGTTCTTGTAGATTTTTTATAACACTGTCGCTGATTCTTCTAAGTTTTATTATACACACACACACACACACATATATACATAAATGGGTGTTTGATAAGACTTGTTTCTCTTGCTTGCTTCCTCCCTCCCTCCCTGAGACCTCTTTTTTTTTTCTTTTTTGGACAGAGTATTTACCATGTGCCAAGTACACTTCTAAGCATATTTTTATTTAGGTCTTGTGTTAGCCTTGTATATATTGTTATAGTTGGATAAATTGAGGAAAAGACACAGGGAAGAAATGATTTGCTTGTAAAGCTATTGCTTTGATGACAGTGGGCAATTTTTCAATGAGATGATTTTTTTTTCGAGACAGGGTTTCGCTTTGTAGTTCAGGCTGGCCTTGAACTCACTATGTAGCCCAGGCAAGCCTGGAACTCAGTAATCCTCTTGTCTCTGCCTCCCGAGTGCTGGGGTTACAGGCATGAGCCACCACGCCCGGCACTGTGATATGTGGTGTTGATTGCTGGTGGACGTGAGTCACCACACCCAGCACTGTATGTGGTTACTGGGATTGAACTCAGGGCCTTGTGCTTGTGAGGCAGGTGCCAGAACCACTGAGCTAAATCTCCAGCCCGGGATGATGTTTTTAATTCCCCAATGTTTTGTGTGATTGTGAGCTGAGTATATAATGTACCAATAAAGTTTACTGAATAATGCAAAAAAAAAGACATTTTCTATATAAATCAACCTGAGTATACTATACAGTGGTAGTAGAGGTGCCATACACAAGCAAATATCTGCTAATTGTGCCTCTGGGAATTTCCATGCCTTTATTCAAAATGATAATACTTCTAGACTTTTATATTCTAACAAACTCATTAGAGGAAATGAAGACCGCTTAAAGAAGAATTGAGGCAGTGTTCTACACCTGTGTCCAAATATGCAGACTTAAGAGCTTGGTTCTTAGTGTTTAATGTCTACTGTTATGTCATTTTAAAAAATATATGTATTGTCACAGACATTGGTGGTCAATGATAGGTATGGAGTATGTGTGTCTGGCTTAGCTCCCCAGTGTCCACCCCTTGCTCCAGATTAAAGCTAGTTGTCCTCTAGAAATCATGTTGTTAGTATAAACTATTGGACATGGCCCAAGGCATAGGATATAAAATACACTCTTGGGCTGGGGCTGTTAGCTTAGTGGTAGAGTACTTGCCTAGTATGTGTTAGGCCCTGAATTCTATCCCCATCAACACACACACATGCATGCATAGACAGGCACACACACACACACACACACACAAAACCCTCCCTATTTTTGGGAGCCTGTATCAAGGGCTTATAGATAAGTTCCAGAAGCTCTGCATGATTAGCTCTTCCATTAACATGTACAGTTTGAACCCCCCCCATGCCTGGTGAGTTATCTGTATTCCACACTCAGATTGCCAAAGAGAAAAAACATTGACTTCATCATTATTTCACTACTTTTAATTTCTCCTTGCCATACGTTTTGTAATGAGGCCTCATTAGTCTCACAAGTTGTGCATCTTACCCAATTCCTGTGTTAACGTGACAAGTAAGCAAAACTACTTTGGATTTTTCCCCAATATTCAATTTAATACAATTAGTGGTTTTATAGAGAATTCTTGTATTAAAATTAATTTGAAATTTTCTCATTAAAGTAAACTCATTTTAGTGTCCACTTGAGTAGTATGTGGTAATGTAGTAAATATTAGAATATGGTCTACTTTGTGTTTTTTTTTTTTTCTTTCTGAGACAGGGTCTCGCTTTGTAGTTCAGGCTGGCCCTGAGCTCACTATGTAGCCCAGGCAAACCTCGAGCTCAGCAATCCTCCTGTCTCAGCCTCCCGAGTGCTGGGATTACAGGTGTGAACTACCACGCCTGGCACTGTGGTATGTGGTATTGATGGCTGGTGGGCGTGAGTCACCACGCCCAGCATTGTATGTGGTTACTGGGATTGAACTCAGGGCCTTGTGCTTGCGAAGCAGGCACTGGAACCACTGAGCTAAATCTCCAGCCCAACTTTGTGTTTTTTTTCCTCAAAACTCAAAATGTTATTGTCAAAGTGAAGCACATAACTAAGTGAGCGTTTACTAAAAATACTAATGTGCTTAACATTTGCTCTCAGTTTGTCCTACAGGCACAGCACTGCTAGCCAAAATTAGTTGGTTTTAATCACTGTCTGGTTTAGCCCTGGTGCTCTGCTTGTGTACATAGTCATGTATTGTAGCCTGTAGTCCCTGGCTCAGGCCTTCCCACACCTGCCTGCTTTACCTGTGCCCATGCCTTTGGCAGGGCCAGGTGGATTTATCTGAACCCATTGTGAAGGTGGTCAGAGCACTGGACCTGCCTTTTGGCCCATGTGCATATGTCTCTGCTCCTACACTTCCTTGCTAATATGCCGAAGGTAATCCTAATCTATACAGCAGACCTATCCTAATTTATACAGCAGATCTTAGCTGGGTGTAGTGGTGCCTGTCTGTAAATCCAGTACTTGGGAGGCTCAGGCAGGAAGATCAATGTGAGTTTGAGACCAGCCTGGGCTGTACATTGAGTCAAGACCACCCCAAGCTACATAGTGAGACCTTGTCTCAAAAATCCAAAAACTAATAAAGCAGACTATTTTCCAACTAACGTATGAGTAGATAAGAGAGATTAGATGTGTCAGGTGAGTTAGTCTTGAGCACAAGTCCTGGTACAGAGAGTGGCTTCAGCTGATGGCAACTGTGAATGCTGCTGTCATGGTTATTACACATGGGGCCAAGCCGACCTCTATCGCCAAGTCTCTGGAGCCAAAGGCTTGGCTTGGCTTTTTTTTCTTACTTTGTAGTTAGGCTAAGTTCTCTATATAGCCCAGTCAACCCTTGAACTCAGCAGTCCTCTTGCCTCTGCCTCCCTAGTGCTGGGACTACAGGCGTGAGCCACCACACCCAGCACTGTGATATGTAGTACTGATTGCCAATAGGCATGAGTCACCACGCTCAGTATTGCTGTATGTGGTTACCGGGGATTCAACTAGGGATTTTGCCACGGATTTTATGCGTCCTAAGCAGGCGCAGGAACCGCTGAGCTAAATCTTCAACCCTTGGCTTGGCTTTTTAAAATGTTTTTCTTCATGCTTAATGTGAAAAGAAATGCCTACTGAGCCAGGCATAGCTGTGCATGCCTATAATCCCAGCTATCCTGAAGGATGACCCTTTTGGGTTACAAGTTCATGACCAGACTGGACAACTTAGTACAACCCTATCTACAACATAAAAAGGGGTAGCAATATAGCTCTTCATTCCCTGAGTTCAGTCCCCAGTGCTGGGGAAAAAAAAAAAGGAAATCTGTTCTGAGATGACAGTGTGTATACTCTCAATGTAAAATTGTCTCTAGCACAGGAGTTGTAGACAGACTGCTTTCAAAGTAACTGTCTTCTGTCTGACTGTTCCTGGGGAGGATCCAGAGATCAGACATGCATGGCTGACATTGTGAGGGGAGTGTGTTGGGGAGGGTTTATCCAGCCTACGTCTGAGTTCTGGCAGTTGAGCCTTCGTTCCTTCATACACTGCTGGAAGGCACATTACCCTTTTCTGAAATTATTTTTTCTGTGGGAAAAGAGCAGAATTTACTACCACGTGCCTGAGACTGACTCTTTCCTGGCCACTTGGTGTATGTTACTTTGCGTGGACATCACTTCAAACCTGTGGTATGTCTAAGCATCACTGGTATGTTTTCCTCAGGAGATAGGGAACTATGATGCAAGGATGACTTTGTATGACAAAGGTACTCTGCTCAGAACTAGGGCCATGCCTGTGAATCTATATCTGCCTCACTCCACACGGAATGCAGATCTAGATATCTGTGCTGAGTTTCCTGTTAGTTGGAATCAGCTGATCTTAAGTGGAAACTTTTTTGTAAAGGGTAGGCTGTGGAAAGAGGCTTGTACTCAGCAGAGTGACAAAGTCTGTGTCTACCTCAGGACACATCACATTCACTCTGTCACGTATTTCCTTTTTCCTTTCAGCAAGTATGATTTAAGCAATTTTCTACTGAAATTGAATTTTCTGTGTTCTGATTTTCATGTATATGGTTGTGCAAATCAGCAGAACATTGATGAATTACTTCACAGTACTTGTAGAAACATGACTTAAAAGTTATTTCTTATGTGGTCTACTGATTCTTTGTTATGCTAACAATTATTTTTCAGAAATAGTTTTCAGAGTTTAATTTGTCTTTGAGTGAAATAGACTTGATTTCTCATGAGTGAAATATTTGATTCAGAAAGTACTGTATTTTGATGATTATCTATATTATAACTCCATGTTTTTAGTGGAGAATATTAGGCAGCACTGTTAAAGATTTTTTTTTAGTTAATGTCATTGCGTACAACTTCTCTTAATCAGATAGTGTTTTTATTTGCAGTTTTAGAGTGGTTTTGGATTTTTCACTATTCCAGGGATTTTCAAAATTTTTTGACTTACAAGAAATACATTTTATTTAGTGACCTCACTGTCATGTGTTTGTTGCTTTATTTATTTGTTTACATTACGTTATGTTATGTTATATTTGAGTTGAGGCAGGATCTTGATTTATAGTTCAGGCTGGCCCTGAGCTCACTGTGTAGCCTCAGCAAGCCTCAAACTCACAGCAGCCCTCCTGCCTCTGCCTTCCAAGTGCTGGGATTATAGGAATGAGTCACCACACCCAACACTGTGGTATAAGGTACTGATTACTGGTGGGCTGAGTCACCACACCCAGTATTATTGTATGTGGTTATCGGGGATCAAACAGGGATCTTGTACTTGCTAGGCAGATGTGGGAACCACTGAGCTAAATCTCTGGCCCCTTGTTGTTTTATTTTTATACACTGATTTATGTAGACACACACTCCCCAAACGAGTGTAAGCTAGTTAGAGGGATGCACATCTGTCATCCCAGCAGATGAAGTTGAGTCAGGAGGATCTCAAGTTCAAGCCCAAACTGAGCAACGTATTGACTGTGTAGTTACTTCTCTCTCATTGCTGAGACAAAGTACTCAACAGTTAAAGGAGACAGTGTTGATTTAGCTCAGTTTGTCAAGGTTTCAATCCATCATTGGTTGACTCATGTCATAGTGACGTGAGGCAGAGGGGCAGCAGTTATAGCGATAGAAGACAGCAAAAGCAGCAAAGGAGAAAACCCTCTTTTTGTTTCTTACATTGTACACAGGCTACCAGGGTGTGTTGGAGTGTGCCAAACCAATCAGTGTACTGATTTAGTAACGTGCACCCTTAATCCCAGCGTCATACACTCTAGATTCAACTCCTGTGACCACACGAGGCTTTGGGGGGAACATCTTTTTTTTTGAGACAGGGTCTCACTTTTGTAGTTTAGGCTGGCCCTGAGCTCACTCTGTAGCCCAGGCAAGCCTGGAACTCAGCAATCCTCCTGCCTCTGCCTCCCGAGTGCTGGGATTACAGGCGTGAGCCACCACGCCCGGCACTGTGGTATGTGGTATTGATTGCTGGTGGGTGTGAATCACCACACCCAGCATTGTATGTGGTTACTGGGATTGAACCCAGGACCTTGCACTTGCGAGGCAGGTGCCAGAACCACTGAGCTAAATCTCCGGCCCTGGAGGGAACATCTTGACCCAAACCATGACAATGACATAGCAGAACCCCTTACTTAATATTGAGAATTAAAAAAGGAGGGTACCAAGGAAATAATTCCATCCAAAGATCCTAGGTCCAGTTCCTAGTACTACAAAACAAAACATAACAATACCTGCTCTGTGGTATGACACATATTTACAGTGTCTTTTTTTCTTCTGAGCTTTTTTGTTTTATTCCTTTTCCTCCCTTCTCTCCTTTGTTATTAAAGCATCACATGAGAGTACCAATAGAAATCATTACTAATTATTTCTTCAACATTTAAGTAACCATTTCTTCATGTTCTGGTATGAAAAACTGTACAATGCAGCAGGAATACAAATATTTCTCATAAATTGTCTTTACACTTGTTTCATCATATACTTACATCCACAGAACTGAAGTCTGTGGTTTCTGTAAGCTAAGGAGTAAACCCCTTGTACTTTATTTTTTTTTTAAATGACAGTAGTATCCCATTGAAATGATTTGAAAACCCACTGAATGATTGGGACCCAGAGTTTGGGACAAATACTTTAGTTCAGCCAAAGCTAAAGACACTGTTTGATATTTTGTAGTATTTATAGTGCATTTGCTGAAGAAGATCTGCCAAAGCAACAACATTTTCAAAGCAACATCAGTAGTACTCTAGTGTAAAACTACTACATAGTACTCTAGTGTAAAATTACTACTGTTCAGCATCTGTTGAATGTGTGATGTGTGTCAGTGCTGTTCTCAGCATATGTACCTTACATATACCTGGATTTGTCTTCACCATCCTGATAGATAGGCATTGTTACTTTGTCATTGCTTCTTCCTGAGAAAATAGGCACAGAAGGGCTAAGTAGTCAGCCCAGAGGTTCCAAAAAGGCAGTGTTGGAGTGAATCTGCACCTGCTCAGTGTAGCTCCAGAGTGCACTCACTAATCCTGCTCTGAGTTTTGCTTGGCCAATACATATAGACTTGAGGGATCCCAATGCAGCAGTGTACTTCAGGTCTAATAGAATGGTGATTTTCTTGGTGTCTTTGCGAAGGTGAAGCGTATGGGGTTGTTAGCTGCACCTGTGTTAGGTGTACACCTGTTCCCATCTTGCTTGTCTTGTCAGTTCAGAGACCCACTAATGTAGTAACCACAGGACTCCTGACTGACTGCAGGTGACTGATGTCTCTGCCCACCTGGCCCCTGGCGACCAGCCTGACAAGGAAGGCCTGGTGCACCAGTGCCTGGAGTGTGACCGCACCTTCTCATCAGCCGCAGTATTGATGCACCACAGCAAGGAGGTCCATGGGAAGGAGCGCATCCATGGCTGCCACATCTGCAGGAAGGCCTTCAAGCGTGCCACACACCTCAAGGTACTCCTGAGGGACAGTACCCATGGGTCCTGGTAATTCAAATGGACAGCCCTGTTTGTCCTGACAAAGAGGTCCGTAATGTAAATGTGTGTACCAGGTTGTTTGGTAATGCTCTATTGTGGTGTGCAGTTGGGTAGATTACAGATTCATGTGCAATTCAGAATCAGTTTTTAATGACATGTCAACGATGGGGCACCCAGGAGTTTTTAGACATGGACATACAGTACTCTGTGCTCTCTGCTCAGTTCTATAAATTTACAATGATCCCTAAACAGTTTGTCAGAAAAATCAGTTCTACAGGACTACAGTCAGGATGCAGAAAAGAAATGTGTGCATGCAGTGTGTAGGCACAGCCCCGCGTGCTCCCCAGGAGCTGCTGCCCGGGCTGGGGGGGCAGAGCCCTCCTAGTCAGATGGGATGCTGCTCTGAGAGGATATGTATGTGTGTGAACCCTTGGGCTCCGAGGCAGAAGTGTATGTACTCAGGTTTGTTGTTTTTAATAAGTGTGGAACTAGAAGAAAGAAATGTAAATTATTTAAATGAGAAGTGCCTTTCTAAGAAAGTGGAGTACTCGGATCCTTGCTATCTGTGTGCTTCGTTATGAGTGTGGAATGGAGAGAGTGGTGTTGGGCGAATTGTACGCCTGTGCTCTTGCTGGCGCTGGCTTTACCTGGGACTTGGCTGCAGCCCCTCCTGGAGCCTCTTCTGAGGAGGCCTCCTCAGGGGCTGAGGGGCCATGGAGCCTTGATCCTTCTGCCTTGAATCTTTGTTCTTCCTTCCTTGTCTTGAAGAAATTTGGCCTCATTTGAGCTAGTCTCCCATGTGCACCCAAGCAAGATCTTACTTTTCTGGGAGAAATGCAGTTGTTAAGTGTTTCTTGAAAGCTGTTAGCTTAAAGTGATACTGTTCTCCATGCTATATATACTTTCCTCCTCTGGAGACCAACTACAGGTGTTTGAAGGAGCCCTTCTTGTCCAGTGGGTAGTCTGTTCCACATCCCACCTCAGCTTTCCTTTCAGTTGGCAGATATCCAGTGCCTACTGTGTGCAAAGAATGTGGTCCCAGAAGCAGATGGCTCCATCCTCAGAGAGTCGGAGTCATATGTCATTATACTAAGTGTGGCACAGACTGAGAGGACAGAAACAAAGACTGAGCAAGGAAGGGCACGTTCCAATTGTTTATAGCTTGGCAGGGCACAGGGCGTTGTATTTACTGTACTGGCCTAAAGGATCCCCTGTGAGGGAATCTAAGCTTAGGTCCTGGCTCTGTGTGTCTGTGATATGCAGAGGCACCTTGACCCCTTGAGTTGAATTTTCTACCTCCCTCTTGTGTGTGGCAGACCCTGTGAGCTGTGCTGGCACTGAAGAGTGGAGCACAGGGAGCTGTGACATGGGGCTCCCAGTACAAGCACTCCACAGAGGGTCTCTTCTTTATGGGAAGAGCGTAGTAGCCTAAAGACCTCTCCACTGGGATAATTGGGCACCTTGTAAAATGTAGGAAAATAGCCATGGGTGTGCTCAGAACCCTGTGGCATGGCAGCTGTCAGGTCTCTGAAAAAAACTTCAGTCACACAAATGCGGGATTGCCAACAAACCGATAATTACAGAACACCCACAGTGCAGAATTACATCGGGGCTGCAGAAGACTGGGGCTTCTTGGTGAAGCAGGAGACCTTTAATTGGAAGAAGTTGAAGGTGTTTTGATAATAGTCCTGGGTCTGTAGACCTCAGCAGAACTGGCTGTGGGCTGTGACTTCCAGGTGGATTAGTGTGTAATGAGTAGGAGCAGAGTGGCTTTGGGGCTCTCACTGGGCTTGTGGTCTCTGGTCCCCTTTAGCCTGCACTGCAGCCTGTTGAGGAAAAATTACTACCTTTTTGAAACTATTGGATCAGAGCCTGAGTCTCCTTGACAGCTTGCTGTCACTGCTGCTGGACTCCTGTGCTTGAAAGCACAGTCAGAGTGGGGGCTTTGGGTGACCCTCGCCACTGACGTGGGTTTTCCAGGTGATTTGGTTTTCCCTTGCTGTTTTAAACCTCTGAAGTTCTGTTGTGCTCTGATACAAACTCGTTCCTCTGTGTTCTGCCAGGAGCACATGCTGACACACCAAGCTGGCCCTTCCTTAAGCTCGCAGAAGCCGAGAGTGTTCAAATGTGACACTTGTGAAAAGGCATTTGCCAAACCAAGCCAGCTGGAGCGACACAGCCGCATTCACACAGGTAATAAGATGTGATGTGCTTTATTTTACTGCCCTTTGAAGTGGACTTCATTTTGGTGACAAAATATGAGTCAATATGTAAATGCCCATCTGATGTAGAATGTATTATTTTCAAAGCAAGGTCCATGTATTCCATTTTCCCCTAATTTTTTTTAATATTGGAAATTAAACATAGTCCTTCATATTGAGCTACATCACCAGCCCTTTTTATTTTTTATTTTGAGACAAGGTCTGAGTTGCTGATTTGAAGCAGGAGGATCCCCTAATTTTGGATCAATGTATTATCTACTTTTTCAAGTAGAGACTTTGCAATTTGCATTATGACCATGCGGAATCAAAGCTGTTAGGAGAACCCTCCGCAGCCCCCCAGACCTGCCTGCTCTTTTCTTTTCCTACTATGGGAGGACTTTTCTTCTCTCCTGTTTTCCACCTACATCTGCTCAGGTTTTTAGTCCCAGAGGAAAAAACAAAGCAAATAAACAAGCTCTCCTGAATCTTGGCCTTTCTTTCTACTCTGCTTCAACACTTGTCTCAGATGTGTTCACAGGACTGCGAGTCCCACTGGTGACTTCTACCAAGATCTGTGCATTGCTTTATCCCCGTGCCTCATCTGCTGCAGTAAGACCTCTGCCTCCATGACCCTGTCCAGAGGACAGCCACACTAAAAGACCACGAGAGGCAAATCACCCTTTGGAGCTCAGTGTCCTTCTGCACCCCCTAGATTGTCCTGAGCCACAGCTGTTCCTTTTTCAGTTCCTGACTTACTCTTTGCTGGGTTCCTACCTATTAAGGAAACATTGTCTCTGCTTGCAGTTGACTCCTCAGCCCTTCTCCCTGCATCTTTGTACAATTTAGTGTCTGGGTCAGCTTGCAGCTCTCTCTCTCTCCAGGAGACTTCTGTACCTGCCTGTGTCTCAAGTGTGTATCCTCCTTGTATTGTTTCCCTGCCTCTGGGTGTGTGGAGTGCAGGGGCCTTGTTCTAGGCTGTGGCCTTGACAGTTGAGTCAGATCCTGGCACCCACCCGGTGACGTTGTGTACTCCCTGAAAAAAAAAAACACAAATGTCCATGTTGTAATTTCATAATGCCCTTGTTCAAAAACAAAGACAAACTACCTTCTGCCTTTAGAATAAAGCATGCATTGTGAAAGGCTTGGAGAATATCATTCAGTACCTGTTAGCACATATGTTAGAAGCACAGAGATGAACAGCACCACAAATCCCTTTATAGACCAGAATGAAGTTCTTAGGAAATGTACTATGACCTTCACCCTTAGCCTTACCCAGAAATTGGCAGCTCAGTGTAAAATAAGAATGACATGCATCAGTATTTATTTAGACTTGGAATTTTACTGTCAATCTCAGACCTGTTTGTGATGTTAAGTTTTTCTGTACTATGTCTAACACAGTAATTTAATGATATGTGTTTCTGACTTTAATGTGACTCTTTACATTCCAGTCTCATAAGTATTCACAGATAGTGAAACTGTGGTCCATTAGATATTTTCATTTGATATTTCAAGTGTATTTATATATCGGTTTGAGGTTTTCCATCTTTTTGTAATTAGGATGCTATGCCAATAATATATAATATATCCCTGTAGTTATATAATCATAAGAATTTTTGTTAATTTTTGTTTTGTTTTTGTTTTTTTGAGACAGGGTCTTGCATTGTAGTTCAGACTGGCCCTGAGCTCACTATGTAGCCAGGCAAGCCTCAAACTCAGCAATCCTCCTGTCTCTGCCTCCTGAGTGCTGGGATTACAGGCGTGAGCCACCACAGCCAGCACTGTGGTATTGATTGCTAGTGGGCGTGAGTCACCACGCCCAGCATTGTATGTGGTTACTGGGGATCGAACTCAGGACCTAGAGTTTTCGAGGCAGGCACCAAAACCACTGAGCTAAATCTCTAGCTCAATTTTTGTTAAATTTTGAGCAATATTGTAAAAGTTTTTTTTTTTTATTTTTGAGACAGGGTCTCGCTTTATAGTTCAGGCTGGCTCTGAGCTCACTGTGTAGCCCAGGCAAGCCTCGAACACAGCAATCCTCCTGTCTCTGCCTCCCGAGTGCTGGGATTACAGGCGAGAGCCACCACGCACGGCACTGTGGTATGTGGTATTGATTGCTGGTGGGCGTGAGTCTCCATGCCCAGCATTGTATGTGGTTACCGGGATTGAACTCAGGACCTTGCACTTGCGAGGCAGGCGCCAGAACCACTGAGCTAACCCTCTGGCCCTAAAAGATGTTTTGATATGAAAACATTCCACTAGATAGCCTGCTTTTAATTAGTAAATATTTAACACCATCTAATACTCCTTGGTGATAAGCATTTTGTCCTGTTCTCATTTTTGGGTGAAGTACTAGCTTGGGACTGTCTTCCTCTGTGAGGACATTGAGCTCTCTTTCTCGTACACAAAATCCTGAGGACACGAAAAGGTGGTGCCCAGCTGATGAGCAAGCCCCTAAGGGCTGCCTCTCCTATGAAACTTTGGTCCTGCTCTCTTGCTCCCAAGCACTGGGACCAGTATCCTGCGCTAGAACCAGGCTTCTCCCCTACAGCCTGTCTGGCTTATCTAACAGACCACCTAACCTCAGAGTAATCTGGAAATACTTTATAAGTGTGTTTTACTTCATACTAAATTGGCTGTGATAGTAAAGATGCAAGGAGTAGGAGTAGGGTTAGTTTTCTCTTGTTCCATAAAGTACTCAGCCACTTCAGTCAATCTTCTTGGCTATGTTGCAGTGTTCGGGTCAGCAGTGCAGGTGGGCCTGGGTGGGTCTTACAGACGAGGTGGTGTCGAACCTCCCTCCACTTTGTACTCCTCCAGGGTGTTAGCAGGACCCCTTGTGGTTGTAGACCGCTTCCAGAGATGCTTCTTTTAAGGGCTGTGTGATTATATAGTGTAGGAACCATCCTGTGACTTTATCCTGACCCGGGAGGCAAATGAGGATGAAAGACAAAAGACACAAGGATAATTTAGAAGAGGAAGACCAGGAACTTTTGCCTCTCAGTCTGGCAATACTCCTCACTTTCATAGACTCAAACCAAGAAGAAGCAAGCATATGATCCAGTTTTCATGGAAAGTTTATCAGCTGTCATGAACTGAAGACTGCACCCAAGTGTGTATTTCCCTTAGTCAGATTTCAGCTATCATTGATTCTCCTCTTGAAACTGGTGATGCTTACATGTTACCACTCAGCCCAAAAGGGGAGAATAGCTTGCTGTCTCCTACTGTGTCTTAAGGACAGTTTAACCCATGCCCTGGCCTTTACCCCTGGTTTCCCACAACATAGGCCCCCCTGCTGATCTTGCTTTGCACTCCAAGGCAATGATGAATGACTTTTTGCCATCTCCCTTTGTAATTTACACAGTCAGGGGCATCAAATTCTTGCATCAAATTCTTGGACTTATGGATGGCTCTGGCCATCTTTAGGTTTCTGCCCACCTTGGGATGCAAAGGTAAAACCTCATTTGCATGACTACTGAAGAGAAGGAAAAACAGACCCAGGGCCATAATTTATCAGAGTGTGAGACAGAGCATGGCACTCAGTACACAGTGTGAGGCCCATATGTGCACGAGCAGGAGGGGCCTGATGTGAGCAGAGGCCATCCTGTAGAGCGAATGGGAGAAACCTCTAGGGGGCTGAGAGGTGGGCATGTGGGTGAGGGAGCAGGTCCCCAAGGAGGCAGAACTGGTGAGGCCCCGCCAGGCCTCTTTGAGATCCAGTGTCTGGTGTGTACAGTGACGTGCACCTATATGGCTCCCAGTGGACACCAGACTTGGCAGCTCTTCCTTCCACTGTTCAGTATCTGTGTTATCTTCAAAGCAATTAAATTCTACTTTAAAAAGTACTGTATAAATCAGACTTATAATCAATGGATTTGATGGTTTTATGTCCTTTATTTTTGTTATTATATGAAACGTGCTAGAAACATCTTTGTATAAACCATATATGTTCTACTTTCATTTCTAGCTGGTTCTGTGCCTCTTGAACTTAGAATTTAAAGTTTTATGTTGTGTCCCAGCATGGAATGGCTTTACCAGAGTCCTGTTAGTTATTGATCTGAGTAACAGCAGCAGGAAGATCACTGTGATCTCTCTAAGAGTTGCACACTTTTTCAGAATGAGTGTTTTTTGCATGTGCTGTCGAATGTGGTCTTCTGAGTGACACTGATGTGTTGCTTTTCTCACACAGGGGAGCGGCCATTCCACTGCACACTCTGTGAGAAGGCCTTTAATCAGAAGAGCGCACTGCAGGTGCATATGAAGAAGCACACGGGGGAGAGGCCGTACAAGTGTGACTACTGTGTCATGGGCTTCACACAGAAGAGCAACATGAAACTGCACATGAAGCGAGCACACAGCTTTGTGGGTAAGAGGTCTTAGGTGGCCCAGGACACTCCCATTGTCTCATATATGTTACCTTCTTCAGTTCAGGTAATAGTCACATGTCATAAGTGGTACAGCTTCATTTCATGAGAAGAAGGAGGACTGGTTTGGAGAGGCCCTGAGCAGTGCAGTCAGGAAGGGGCAGAGCAGACCTGGAAGCCCATGCTTTTGTTGATTTAGTATGAGTACATCCTGTGACACCTAATGTCGTTTCAGTCAGTGACTGGCAGTGTGTGTGAAAGTGGTCTCATAAAATGATATAACCTGGCCAGGCATGGTGGCTCACACCTGTAATCCCAGCACTCAGGAGGCAGAGACAGGAGGATTGCTGAGTTCAAGGCTTGCCTGGGCTACACAGTGAGCTCAGGGCCAGCCTGGACTACAAAGTGAGACCCTGTCAAAAAAAAAAAAAAAAAGATATAACCCGGTGCATCTTAGCCGTCTTAGCTCATGTAAGCACACTGGGTAGGTTCCTGAGATAATGGCATTACTTAGACCTGCTGTTGTCTCTTTGAGGTACAGCTGGATGTGCACTGCCTCTCACACACATGCATGGATGTTACATTTCTGGGTTATGTTGACAAGGTGATAGGAGTATATTGGACATAAGGTGGCCATTCAGAAGCTCAGCAAACAGAGTGTCGTGAGTAGCTTGTTTCTCACCAGAACTTTCTGGGGTGAGCACTCAGTGCCTGGGCACCCAAGCAGCATTTCTCAACTGTCTTTACCTTCCAGAGTCTCTTTGCCCAGCAAAGGATCATGGGCTGTTTGAGGGCCTGAGGGTGAGGGTCAGCCTGGTGTCTGCAAGGAAGCAGGTGGGAGCTGCAAGGGTCAGGGCCCAGGACTGATCTGGCTTCTGCACTGGGGCAAGCCCTCTAGTCTGCGCTCTGTCTCCTTGGCACAGGGCGAGCACAGCTCCATTTCTCTTTGTGACTAATGTTGATGTCACCGAAGTAGGAATGTCAGAGTGTGACGTTACTTGCTATGTATCTCTCTTGTGTTCCTTGTTGTTTCTCACTTTAGCAGCAGAATCTTTATTAAACAAAGGGATGTTAGTAAGTAACCTAGAGCAGGTACGTGGTAGTAGAAGCTGTGCAGAGGAGGAGTGTGAAGTAGTATGTCACAGTAGATAGAACCTTTGCTGTGACCAGTGAGTTTCACAAGTGTTTCAGTTTTATTTTCTTGTTTGAGATGGTGTGCTTTGTGGTGTGCCCTCTCGGTATCCAGTGGAGTCACATCTACAGGGATAGAACACTATATTGTGGGGAGTTTGTGAGGAAGGACAGAAGGGTCACACTTCTCTTTATCCTGTATTCTGTAGGGTGGTGGTGGCAGACCTATGGCATGTGTGCCGCAACAGGCTGCTTGTTTCATTGAAACCTCTAAGGGGTTTACCATCTCTGCAGTGGCCCTTGCTTCCTTTTCTATTAGAAAGGCTCTGGGTGTTGTTGCTCACCGATCGCATGTTTACATACTTCTGTGGGTTTGGGTGCCTATAGCAAGTACTCTGTTTGCACCTCCCTCAGTGACGTTCTGTCAGTTACTGACAGGGCTATTTTGTTTCCCACAGTGATGGAAAGTGGACCAAAGGTGAAAATTTGTCTCTTGTGCCCCAGATAATCTCTACTTAGTGTAAATCCTATCCGGTCACTGAAAGTCAGAGGCCTCCTTTCTCTCTGCCACCTTGCAGGAACCTTGCAAGCAGCCGCTGTTCCCCAGGAGCAGGATGGAGAGGAGCTGCGGACACTGCACCTGGAGGAGGTGGTGCAGGAGGCCGCGGGGGAGTGGCAGACGCTCACCAATGTGTTCTGAGCCAGGGAGGCCCCCTGCAAGTGCTTCTGGAGCGATGCTGGCGCAGAACAGAGTACTCACACTTTCTATTTTAAAGCTTCAAGTGTTAAAAATGTACACAATAGTTTTTTAGCTATAAAATTATCTAAAGAATCATTGTCTTTCAGAGACTTATAGGAAAAAAAACTGGGAAAAATGTAAGTGCATTGTTCTCATTTGTCTACAAATCACTGAACTCAGGTACTACAATAGTCAGTTTCATCTTCTACATGGCCAGTGTATCTAGTTAAAAAGAACTTAACTGGATCTTACTGTTATTGTAATGTGATTTCTTTGTATTAGCAAAGACAAAAGTTAACATGAACAAAATGTAAGATTTTCCCTCATGCTTTCTGTTATAAGAAGCATTGCTTACAAAACAAACATAAGATAGGTGCATGAAGTCCACAAAAAACGTCATAATACACAGGGAAGTTTTTCCACTTTTTACTGTGTGGATTTTGAAAATTAGTAGCAACTGACTCTTTTTAGCCTACCCTAAATTAATATAACGAATACCCTGAGAAATGGCTGGACCAATTCTCTCATCCTCAGAAGTCTGATCCCTAGTTAGAATGTAGGACTTGGGGTGCCAGCAGGGGACCCGAGGAACCCGACTCCCCAGTGAGGACCAGCTGTCTGCACAGGATGGTGACACTCTTCCTGCACAGTCTGCTCAGGCCCGTGAGTCAGATCACTGCAGAAGCACAAGCCATACACTGCGAGGAGAAAATGGCAGAATCATCTCCTAGGAGCAATGCTGTCCCTGTCCACCTCAGTAAATAAGTTTACTTGTAGTTTAAGGTTAAGAATCTATAAAACACTCATGATTTCCTCTTCATGCATAAAGAGATGTGTTTTTTATTTCAGGGAATTCTTTAGTGTCATCAGTGGTGCCACATTAGACACGTCCCAAACCAAATCCCACCTGTGCTGGGGCAGAGTGTGCACATCATTCCTGCAGCATTCCAAAGATGGAAGGTTCTCTACTTCATGTTAATTTTCCTTTGAAATTATTTATATGTTCTATATATAAATACAGATGTACATAGACAAATATATGGGCCTCTGTGTGGCTGATCAGTATATTTTGTAAATAGAAACACTAGTCCCCATCACAGAGAACGCATCCGAGGCTCACTTACTGACGAGCACTTCAGATCGGCATTGTGTTCATTTTATTAATAAATGGATATCTTTTACACTGTAACATAGAGCTGGGTTTTATTTTTTTTCTTGACAAATAATTGCCTTTATTTTCTCTCTTTGCCTCCTTGGTTTCAGAAGAGAGTAATTTTATTATAAATATTGTATGGACTTTGTATATTAAAAGAGAAACTCATTTCAGATTCCTAAGAAAGAGACATTTCGCTGTTATTTTGAAGGGTCATCTTTTGATTTTGTTGTTGTTCACTTTTGGCATTTGTATATAAGTAACATTGGCGGTGACATGAGAACTTTGTTATGTGAAAATATTTAAGTCAGAAAACTGTTAAATAATATCACCTTTTTCCAAACTACTTTGTGTATTGTATATTTTTAAGAAAAGAAAGCCTTATTTGACTTGTTGTGATACTGGACTTACAGACCTTGACACTCCCTGAATGTCAGTGTGCTCATCTGGCTGTGCTAGTGTTTTCAGAATAATTGTCATTGTGCAAGAGTTAAAAGGCTCTGCTTTTAATGCACTTTTTCTTTTATAATTTTGTAATAAAATATTTTAGAAATGTTAATTTTAGTGAACAAATATCCCCAAAGTTGAAATTATTGGAATTTTAAATTTCTGTTCTTGCTGGGTTATTTATTTTGTTTTTAGCATTAAATGTCATCTCAGGACATCTCTAAAAAGGGGTGTTAAATTCTTAATTGTATAGAGAACATAGTTTAGTGACTGTACTAGTTAATTGTTTAAGTAAGGCCTTAACAGGTGAACCTGAAGCCTACTTTAATTTTACTTTAAAGAAAAAAAAATCAACAATTCATTTTGTGTCTTTTCTCAATTTTTTTAGCAGGCAAACACCAAGACATTTGTGTGTTATTTGAATTTACTTCCTAGTCATAAAAGCTGCTTCTTTGCAAAACATTCCTTGGAAATATAAGGTGTTTGAAAAGATACCATTTTGCTTGAATCTTTGTTTACAAGACTGATCTTTGTACTTTACTAGTTGATTAAAAAAGTTGTTTTAGGAAAGAAATTTCTAGCCTCATGAATAACCAGGGTTTTGAGGGTACAGAGATGTATTTTTTAGAACTGTCTCACCACAGTATATTTGCTTTAGAATAACTATATATGTAAAAACTAACATTAGAAATCCGAGGGTTTCTTTTCCTTTGAAATGTTCAAGACAAAATACTTCGGCATGTGATTTAATTTCAAGTTTAGATATTTTTAACAGAGAAGAATTTCAATGACATTTTCTTTGCCTCTGTGACTTCTGGACAATGAAATTTCACTCTTGCAATGTCTGTCTGAGGCCTTTGCTAAAATTCAGGAGTGGCTCCTGAGAGCAGGTCCTGTGCATTCACACGGCCCTGTTGAGGTGCCACCCTTGTTCTCATTGGTTGTCAGCAGTCGCCACGCTGAAGGTTTAGCTTCTGTTTGAAAGTTCGTAACTGTCTTTAATCCAGGTCCATAATAAAGGAACTCGTCAGTGTTTAAGTAAACTGAGAGCAGAAATTACCTTCCTAAAGAGGCTGAATGTAAAACTGAAGATGACATAAACAGGAGGAATCTAGTGTGAGCGGAGAACATGGAAGGATATTAGATTAAAATAGAAACATGCCTATAATCCCAGCATTTGGGAGATTGAAGTCGGAGAATCATACAAATTCCAGGCCAGCCCGGACTACATAGTGAGACCCTGTCTCAAAAATCCAAAAATAAGTAAGTAATAAAGTGGGAAACACACTTTCAAAGAGATGAACTCAAATGCTCGCCCAGGCCCAGCCAGCTCAGCTTGAGGCCCTTTCTGTGCCCGATGTGCTGAGACACGTGTGTGAGAAGACCTCTTGTTGGCGAGCGCTGCCTGCAGCGGTGGGGTTGCTCGTCAGCAACTGGTCTTTACTTCTCTGCCACAGTGCTGCTGCGAGCGTGCGCAGCTGGACCAGGCAGTTGTTTTCATGGTGGGCTGCACTTGCTAGGGAATGTGGTTCTGCAACATCCTTCTGTGCTCCTCCCACCTTTGTCATTTTGAAAGAAATGTTGAGTTTTAAAATTATAGTTGGGTGTAGTGACACGTGCCTGTAGTGTAATCCCAGCATTCTGAGGAGCTGAGCTTCAAGGACTGCAACTTTGAGCCTACCCCGGTCGACTTAGTGAGACACAGCCTCGAAATAAACTAGGGGTGTAGATGTAGCTCAGTGCAAAGGCCCTGAATTCTAAGTAGTACAACAACAAAAACCCAGAAGACTGGCTGGTGTTCTGCTCTGAACTCTGATGTGTGTATGTGTGTGTGTGTGTGTGTGTGTGTGTGAGAGAGAGAGAGAGAGAGAGAGAGAGAGAGAGAGAGAGAGATGTGTGTTACTGCAAGTACAGATGTTATGAAGTAGATTTCTCTTCTTCCTGTGTGGAATTCCCTTCCTTCAAGAGAAATAGCTTGTCACAATTCACCTTTCAAGATTAAAGGACCATCTCAGAGAGTTACATAACATTTTTATAAGGAAGTACACAAGTTATGTAGAACTGCTTTCTGCTTCCTATTTCTAGGAATACCTTATGCCTGCTTCTTTAATTTTGTTTTTACTGAAGCTTATGTCATAGTTTGTACTTTGCCCAGCCCTCTACTGAAAGAAATAATCCAAGAGTTGATCACTGGTGTCATCTTTTCCTAAGCCTGTTGCATTGTGAAGTTGCCAGAGAGGAGATTATGCAACCATACTTCTGAATCTAAAGTTCTTTTTTTATACTTACCCTGCATTCATATAATGTCTTTAATTTGTATTCATATAATGTCAGTGCTTTGGGATTTCTAGAGTAAAATTTTTTAAAAGAGCCTACACACACAGTCCAGTGCAGTGTCTTGTATTTGTTTGGGGTCCTTGTGTCTTCACCATATTCTAATGAAATATAATTTTGAAATCGAGTTGCATATGGTTTGTTGTCTAAAAGTTGAAACAACAGAATGCTTGTAAGGTCAGAAGCGCTGCCCATCCCCTGACAGTGACGTGCACTATGGCTTGGTTGGACAAGTGTCACGGGTTAGATCGTCATTGCTTATCCTCTCTGAATTTATTGCCATTCCCCGCACACACTCATGCACAGATGAGCCCACTCATTTATCCTATTTCATACCTATCACCTACCCAGAGGCACTGTGGTAGTTTTTTATATAGATGACTAATAAATATTTAAAGCACTAAAAAAATAAAGATTCATTAGTATAAATGTCAGGAGCAATAGATAGTAATCAACGAATTTTCTATTTAATCTTTTTCTATATGTAACACTACAGCATGAAGACTTTTGTATTGAATCAAGATTTGTATTATATTTGACAAGTTCTAAAATGCCATAGTGATTGTTCTTGAGTCACCACTGAAGAAAATGTAAAGTTAATTTTTTAATTTACAAAAGAGTTCTCTTTTTATCTTCAGAATTGTCTCATGGTGTATTTATACATTGGATGATATTTATTTAATCCAGTTTTGTATTAGAAATGAATAGTCATGCCAAAAGCCACTGTGCTGGCTTTAAAATATAATAAAAATAGTTTTTGTATTATTTTAAAACTCTTGTATATTATTGGGGCTCGGGGTGAGTGATAAGTGTTGGTAGCTGATCCAGCTTTTCTCCGGCTAATGCATCTGCTATGGGTCAGCGTCACGTGCCAGTGCCGAGTGTGTAGGAAGTCAGACTCAGGCCGCAGGAGGCTGGGCCGCACATCCACTGTCTTCCTGGGGAGACTCGGCCTTCTGTGTTGTCTGAAGGGCAGTTAAGAGTGACTTGTGAAAGTCCCCCCTGCTGTCTGTTTGCCTGCTGATGTATGTAGGATATTGGGCTTCTCCAGATATACCAGCAAGGGCAGTTTATAGCCTGTAACTCTTTAGGAATATCTATGGATGTATTTTACTGTGTATCACATTTCCACACTGACTGGTAGGGGTGGATGTTTGTGTATGACCATTCTCCTGTTTAAATAAAAAGTGAAGGACCACCTGTGTTTCAGATCGCCTTCCTCCTGTCGCAGGGTAGAAGGATGGAGATGCTGAAGCAGTGTCCACCTCCTGGATGGGGGGCAGAGGGGTGGTCAGGGACTGGTTGTCAATCCACGAGCCGCACTGGTAGGTCACTTCTTGTTGTAAAGCTTTTGAAGAGTAGGTAAGGGTTCTCATTTTGCTTGGCAGATTGTGAGAACTTGTTTCCACTATAATGGATTGTCTTAATTGTTGAGAATGGTTTCCCAGATGAGCTTTTCAGAGTACTTGACTCTTAGAAAGTATCGAGTGTTCTTGTTTAAACTGACCAAAGACATGAGCACACAGAGCCCCTGTGTCCCACCACACTGAGACAGGAGGTGACAGCCTGCCTGGAGGGGCTGCCTGTCCTCCAGCCTGGCTGTGGTGCTCCGTAAAATCAGTGCATTATGTATCTCCGTTTCCTGCTCTGCCTTCTCTGTTTCCTCCTGGGCTCCTGGGACATGACATTTGGGAAGCAGTTCTTCAGTGGCCTCTCCCATTGCTGCATGAATCCAGATGAGCTCTCCAAGGCTCTTTGTGGGGGCACAGCCTTTGAAGACAGTGGCACAGGGACACTTATGTCCCAACACTTGTGTCCCAACTCAGTGTCTCACTCTGAGCCAAAGCTCTGACAAGCTCACTGTGTAGACTCCAGAAGAGGAAAGATTTTGACTCCCCAAGCCCAGATTTCTGTGCTGCAACATAGCAAACACTCTGGGTAGGTCCCTGTAGGGCCTCTGTGATGCCCCTTGAAGATTGGGCCTGGCCTTTGACTAAAATGCTAATGCTCTGGCTTCTAATCTTACCGAGGATGGTAAATCTCTTTGTCTCTGACCTAGGGGGCGCCATGTCCAGAAAAAACCAGTCGGCTTCTTGGAGTGGGAAAAGTGGAATCAAAACTTCAAGGTTTTCTACAGGATGTGATCAGTTCATTCCTGTTGCCTGGAGCGATCCTTGGCTCAGCTCACATGTGAGCAGAAATTTATTCCCTCCTATTGTTGCAGAATTAAAAGGGACTTGAGAGACCACAGGGAAAACAGGATTTACTCAAGCTTTTAGGCATACACCAGCTTGACAGGCTAATGTCCAAAGGCTGAACCCTGAGCAAAGAAAAGGCCCTAGTTTTTATCCATGTGGCTGAGGGTGTGGCCTCTTTAGTGGTGCAAAACTGGGGGTGGGTAAGTGAGTTTCCTGAAGCTAGACAAAAGCAATTAGCATAAAGTGATACCTTTATAACAGCCTTGAAGGAAGAGTGTTTTGTGAATGTTGTAAAAACGAAATGTCATAAACTTGCCAATTTTATCCAGTAGAACAAGGAGCTACAGTTATAGGGGATAAGGACGGTGATCCAAGGAGGGGTGGACTGCCCAAGGCTGGAAAAAGCTTGCTTTCTGGTAAGCTCTGCTTTATTCTTCCCCTTTGATACTGTCTATAAAGAACATCATTATCATTATTATTTATGCGGTTATGAGGGTGGTAAATAGCTCCCTATTGGGCAGAGGGAAAGTTATAACAAAAAGGAAGAGAGACTTACGCTGTCATTGTAACTGTCATTGTAACTTAACTGTCATTGTAACCTCAAGCTTCGGCCGATGATGGACCAGTCAGCTGCTCTGATGACTAGAGCAAGGCTGTCATTCCCGCTGGCAGCCCAGTGTCATCGCAGGATCCACTGGTTGGGTGGCCTAAATCCTGCTGGTTGTCCACTTGTCTCGGGCTGCCGGCTTTAGCTGCCAGCATTAGCTGGCAGATCTAAGGCACAGTTCTTACAGCTTTAACAGAGTGGGAATAGAAAGATTATGGTAGGGGGTCTATACCATATGGGCTGTGCAGTTGCTGGACTCCATTTCCCCACCCAAGCAAAGTCCCTCGGATTGAAGGAGGGAATTAGGTCTTTTAGGCTTATGGGTATTTTCTCTTGTACTCAGCCATGGATGTCTTACATGGCTATTCACAAAGCCTGTATCTGCTTCTTTAGGTCAGTTTCCCTAGTTCACTGTTTACCCTTAATTTGGCTTATAATTGGGGTAGTTGACAACAAAGTCTCCTAAGAGGGTATCCACTTTTGTTTGGTGGGTGCACCTGACTCAGAGGAGGACCATGAGCAAGACTTGATCTGATCTCAAGTGGGTTTCTTGGCAATATTTTTTTTTAACAATTGTTTGTTTGATTCATGTGTTATATGTCTCTTGAGCTCTGTGGCTGGTAGGCTGTGTAGAATTTCCATTTTATTTTTAACATCCCTGTGAGATTTTGAACTATCAGCTATGAATGTCAATTCACTGTCTGACCCCAAGGTCACAGACAGTCCGAACCTTGGGATAATGTCCCTCAACACTCCCTTTGTCATCTCTTGTGTCTTCTGTTTGGG
>PVIC010003683.1:0-67537 GCA_004025085.1 Thryonomys swinderianus | reverse complement strand
TTCAGTTCTGTTTTCTTACACCAAAATGTTCACACTGCCTGGAATTCATTTGGCATTTGGTGTAAGGTAAGAACTAGCCAACTCTCACAACAGTCAACAGTGTATTAGACATTTCTGTCCTTTATCATCTTTATCATTTACTGAATACTGATATATTTATACACCTGTACCTGTTTTTGGTTTTTCAGTTTTAACCCCATGGCCTGTGCTAGAAAACTGCTCTTATTATTATTGTAGTTTAGATACTTCATGTCTGCCTCTCCTTTTATACAAACAGTAGACTCACTCTTTTTCATACACTTCTTAGATGGAAACTATTAAATATAAATTTCATTAGCTTTGGTTTCTGTTGCTGTAGAGAATGTAGCATCATCAAGATTTTTTTTGCTATAATCTAAGATGTTAATCTACTAAATTTTTGCTAAATAATGTACCATTTATATGAAATTTAGATATAGTTATAAAATGTAAAAAATGTAGTGAAGTTTATTTTAATTACCAAAAGGATTAAATGCTTATTTTAAATTCAACATATATTCCCTTTACTTGTATGGTTGGAAACAATCATGAGGTTTTAGTAGAGACTGTTACTCAGTGAAATGAAAATGTTATTACCCATGAAATTAGTATTCATTAAAATATGTGATTTTTAATAAAATGGAGCACTACTCAGCCATCAAGAAAGATAAACTTGAGACATTTATATCTAAATGGATGCACCTTGAGGCCATGCTCATAAGTGAAAAAAATAAGACACACATGTAGACACCATTTCATTTCTCTAGTGTGAGAAACTGAAGGTATAAATGAGATTCAAATGTCTAATAGATATTTATGAAATAGGAGGAAAATCTTCAAAGGGGAAGGAGAACTAGAAAGGGGACAGAAGAGAGTAAAGACAGAAAAGAAAAAATTTGAAAGGAAAAAGGAAAAAAATGGAAACAAACCTTATGTATATGTAGAGATAGAGGGCCTAGGAGGAGAGCAGGGGGTGGGAAAAAATAAGAATCAAGATATATCATAGACAGGTACAAATTCCCAATGAGAAATGTGATCATAATATAAACCTAAAAGGTGCCAATAAGCTCAATTTAAAAAAATTATACCCATGGGTTTGCTTATACAATTTGAAATAGATTATTATTGCTTAGAGTTTATAAAGACATTTTTAAATGACTTAAAATTTTTCCAACTTGATTGCACTGTTGATTTCATTACAGACTAATGACTTTGCAATTTAGAGAGAGAATCAAAAAACCAAAAGTTGGGCTTCACCACGCTCTTCACGCGTGGCTGACTCACGCTTGATGTGTCCTTGACGGGCCTCTTTTTATGCCCGTGCTTCACTCCCCTTACCAATAAAGTGGAATAGAGAATGCTAATAGAGCCAAGGATACTCTCAGTTAGGGATTAACTATGTATTTGAAAATGGTTGCTTGCCTTTAAATAGAAAAGCATCACCAAAAGATTTTCTGATAGGTCTTCCAAGTGAAACTTAGAGTGAAACGATGACAAACTCTGATCAGGGAAGCATTTGTCTTAAGACCTGCTGTTCACTAAGGGAACATCCTTTAGCTGCCGAGGGACCATAATGTTGATTCCCCAACACAGGGTCCTTCTCCAATGCAGCTCCAGGCAGACAAGATGTTAGGACAAGAGGCATAAACTAGAACAGTTCCAGGCGAAGGGGGATGGCATCCTATTCATATGGCACCAAAGAGTAGAACACGTCACGTTCCCTTCTTCTGGCCCTAATTGCTGGTTACTGAGCTGTGTTTGGGGTCTTATCTGTGTAGGGCTCCAAAAGTATGATTTCAGTTTTTATCTTTTCATCACATCACACCATTTATGTTTTCTATTGTGAAACAGGAACATTTTATATACACATCATGATTACACCCAACACTGAGAATTTGTACCAATATATGACACAACTTAATTCTCATCTTTTCCCATTCCCTTACCTACCCTACAGCCCCCCGTGCCCTATATGCATGAGTTGGTTTCTCCTTTTTATTTTACTATCACAATATTTTTTCCCTTCGTTACCCTTATCCCCCTTAGGATATTTTCTATTTTACAGTGTCTATCATACATTCTAGGACTTATGTACATTTTCAGTTTCTCAGACCAGAGAAAAAATATGGTATTTACACATCTGTGACCTATTTACTTCACTTATGAGTATGTCCTCAACGTATGTCCATTTGAGTGTGAATGATTCAAACTTATCATTCTTTATGGCAGAGTGTAATGTTATAAAGCATGTTTTATTTGCAGGCATTGTGGTGGAATTTCAGAATAAAATAAGCTCTGTCCTCATAAAGCCCACAATAATTTGAAAGGCCAAAGATTATAGCATGAATATAAAAGTCTGATTTGCTTATGCACTGCTACTTGTTCCAAAATCACCTTTGCAGTTATAAGAAGGAATAAAAGCAGTGTATTTATGAGAGCTCCTAGAATGTTATTTCACTGATAGTGTTCTCTGATACTATTGGTTGTAGCAGTAAGGATTTTGATTTTTATGTGTCAAGCATTGATAGGAAACTGTTGCACTTAAAAAGTGATGAAATAAATCCTAGTTGTGTCCTCACAGCAAAGGACTTTGACCTTGCCGGTAAAGCTGCAGTGAAGTGATGTCCTGATATTACTGGTGGCAGCTATGGGCAGCATACACTGAAGGCTTGGGGACTTTTTCTACAATCTAAAGTCTGCTTCTTGCCATCTAACCAAAGGACCAGCATGGCAGCAAGACTACAAAGTAGAAAGTCATCTGCACACATGCTCATGGGAGGGGAATTTATGGTTAAGATAGGAAAATATGTGCATCTGTGAAGATAGATTCCATGGCATGGCCTCTACACCACGATCCATGTGTAGATTTCCAAGGCACTTGGCTTCCCACTGTTGTAGTAGTGTAGCCGGGAGTCAGAATAGCTGCATGTTTCTGCTCATGTCATTGCCATTAGGTTTACTTATTTCATAAAATGAAAATAACTAAGAGTGCTTGCCCCATCAGACTGTGGTACCTGACAAATGACAGTAATCGTGTTATTATTAGTACTATACCACAGTGGCTGTTTGCTCATACGTACTTCCACAGGACTGTGTAGTCCCTTGAAAGAGACTCTTGCCTGTCATATAAAAATTTGTCAGTAAATAATTATTAAAGGAAATTATTAAAAGAAAAGAGAAGAATTTGATTAAGTAAATTATGGTTTATATACTTAGAAAGTTTGTAACTCTTTTTCTCTAAGAATGAAGATTCTATAACAGTGGTTCATATCCTCTGTTGCCTATTAGAGTCACACAGGCACACACATAGATGACCACTGTTCCATCTCAGGTTGCAAAGATTCAAACTGTGGTTCGAATAGACTGGTGCTGGGGACCAAATCCAGGGCCTCATACATGCTAAGCAACCACTCTCCCACTGAGCTACACAGCCTGGGATTCTAATTTATTTATTTTGGGAGTGTGGTGGTGGTGGTATTTGTTTATTTTGAGACAGAGTTTCACTGTGTAGCTCAGGCTGACCTTGAATTCACTATGTAGCCAAGCTCATGATAATGCCCTCAAACTCATGGTAATCCTCCTGCCTCAGCTTCCTAAGTGCTGGGGTTACAAGCATGTGCCACCATGCCTAGCTACTGAGATACTGATTTTTTAAAAATGAAAATTCTAGAAAAGTTGGAAATACAATACAAAAATCTTCTCTAATAAACATGAGAGTAAGTTACCAACATAATTCCCTGTATCAATGATGAGGAATCTTTTAGAGCTTCCAATGATAACAAATAGCAGGCTGCACATGAGTGCATAGGTTCCACACCACTGTCCTATGCTTGACACTTTGGGGTATTTTTAGCATAAAAATTATTTTTTAATATAACCACATTATAAGCATCCAAATTAAGAAATTAGGGCTGATACTTTTCTATCATGTAATTCTCAGACTCAAGTCTCACCAATTGTCTCAGTAATAGCAAAAGAATCTGTTCCTCTCTCTGCCTCTCTCTCTTCTCTGTCTCTGTCTCTGTCTCTCTGTTTATCTCCTCCATGTTTCTCCCTCCCTCTGTCCATATACGGGACGAAGTCAGGGCCCATGAATCGGGTGCCTCAGATTTTCCTGGACTTTCATGATCTTGAGTCCTTTGAAAATAGCAAGTAGAGACTCTAATTAGATATATTCATTTATTTCATGGCTTATCAGAAACCTTTCCAGATGGATTCCCTCTATAGCGCTAAGATGATAGTGACAAATGTGTTTGGCTGTGGTGTTTGTTACTCATATGTGGGGTCTTTTCTTGACTCCTCATTGTCCATGAAGATGAATGAACGCTGCCTGTTCTGTTCTCCTGCTCAGCCTTGCTCGCCCTTCTCCTTGCTCTGCTCCAGCATCAGCCCCTCTCACCCGTGTCACTGGTGATCACGGAGAATCGGTACTATTTTCTCCTCTTCCCAAGGCTTTTTTGGAAAAAAAAAAATCTACTTCTCTGCCTTTCGCTTTGGTAGTATATTCTGCTCCAGAGTCCTTGTTTTCTGTTTATGTCCAACTAAAACAACTAACCCTTTGCATGCCTAGAAATTGAAGCTTTCCAAGTTACTGAACAGATTATGGCAGAAAATGCAAGTATTTTGAATCTTGTGCAGCAAAACAATAGGTCAGTCATCCTTTAATCCAATATTTATGTGATTTAAAATTGAAAACATGCTATTGGGTGGACAGCAGTAAGCAGGATAGAAATAGCCCTTGTCTTCTTAGAGTCTACTGGTTCCTAAGAGATATTATAATACTTGTTTTAGAAAATGATGAGGGCTGGAGATTTAGCTCAGTGGTTCCGCCGCCTGCCTAGCAAGCACAAAGTCCCTGGTTTGATTCCAGTAACCATATACAGTGATATGATATTGGGCTTGGTGACTCACGCCCACCAGCAATCAGTACCACACCCCACAATGCTGGGCGTGGTGGCCCACGCCTGTAATCCCAGTACTCAGTACTCAGGAGGCAGAGGCAGGAGAATTGCTGAGTTCGAGGCTTGCCTGGGCTACATAGTGAGCTCAGGGCCAGCCTGAACTACAAAGCAAGACCCTGTCTCAAAAAAAAAAAAAAAAGAAAATGATGAAAGTATGGGTCTTTGTTTTCTTCCCCAAATATTCTGTAACTTTTCTTTCCCAAGCAGTCTGTATTTTGGATCACTTTGTGAAATTAAAATAGAAATATATAAGGCATATAAAATATTATATGTATAGTTAAAACAAATATTAATTTGGGTATATAATTATGCAGGATAACTTATTCTGGTACACTGTGAAATAAGTGAATCAAGAATTAACTAAAAATAAACACAGGTGTGGGGTGACCAAGATGAGACAAGCCAGATTTACTGACCATGGCTAGCTCTGGCCTCTCCACATACTCATGCTCAAAATTTATCTTTAGTTTTAGTTTCTGTCTTACAGGAAGAGTTGTGATATTTACTGGTACATTGTCAAAGAAGGAACAACTTGTATAAACAAGAACAGCTTTCTCCTGGAGATTTAAAAATAGCTTAGTAAGGCTGAGGCTTTGATCGGAAGGTGGGAAATGACAAGAGATAGACTAGAAAAGTCTGCCTTGTAAAGTCATGATACGACACCTGAACTTTATCCAGAGGCGTTTGGGCTCCACGTAAATGTTTTACATGGGGTAAGGGCACCATTGTGTCTGTGTTGCAGGACTACTCCGGGTAGTGTGGAGAGCAGAGCAGCAGGGCCTCAGCGGAGGAAAGGGGCCATTTGGAGGGAAAAAGATCCCATGGGTGACCTGTAAGACACTCAGGAGAGAATCCTGGTAGCCTGAATGCATATGGCAACACACACAGCCGAGCAGTAAGTTTAGAAGACATTCAGGAGGTAGAGTTGACAGGCCCAGCGACAGTTGGATATGAAGGATACCTGTGGGCGGAACACAGGCTTGACCCCGTCCTGGAGTGAAGATAGTGCTACAGGACCTGTCGTCTTTAGTCTGTGTTAACAAAATCTGAAAGCCTCTGTACAGTTTTGGTTTTTTTTTTTTTTCCTTAAATTTGGTGGCAGAGCCTAACCTAATCTTGTATCAGGCTGGGTGTCCTTAGTGTAAAGTAATTACACTATAGAATAATATTAATGAATTAAATTATGGGTGACTTCCCTGACGCCTTTGATTATTCTAAATTCCAAAACACCTGGCACTAAGAGTTTCATGTAAGGTGCAGTAGAAAAGTTTCAAACAGGCATGATCAAAACTTAATAGATGTATGGGTGATGTTTAGGGCTTCATTGCTTTGGGAGATTGCACATAGCCTACAGGTGCACTGGCCTGGGGTGAGGTTTTTCCTGGGGAGTGGAATGAGGGAAATAAGTGAGGATGTTAGCAAGAGTGTTGAAAATTAGCAGTAAGGGCAGATGTGGTGGCTGAGGTGTTAGAAGCACAAGAGTGCAGACGGGCCAAGGGACCGAGGGCCTTCCTGAGGTGCAGACAGAGGCCTGGGGGTAGCAGAGGGAGGGGGCTGTGCTCAGACTCGTCACAGTTTAAAATGTCAAAGGTGGAGCTCTGCAGGGTGATGATAGGCTTTAGGGCTTGGCAAAGAAGAGCTGGCAGTTTAGAGGGCAAGTCAATACTAGTCACTACGGAGAATACAATACAATGCGGGACTGAGAGAGATTCTAGTGCTGGTGACTCTTCAGTCCCCCAAGATCTTGGGTAGGACGCTGGGTGGGGAGGAAATGATGATTCCAGGTGTGACATCTTCAGCAAAGATGGAAAGTGCATCTGAGGTGTAATACCAGTAAAAAGAAGAGTGGATGACGGCTGGGATTTAGCTCAAGTGGTACTGTACCAACCTTGGATGCACAAGGGCTGGAGTTCGATCCTTGGTACAACAACAACAAAAAAAAAAAAAAAAAGGAGAAGAAGAAGAGTAGATGGAGCCAGATGGCACAGGCCTGAGAGTCGGGGACTCACACAGGTGAGGAGGTCTCACCTTGGGCGACAGGAGGCCTTAAGTTAGCACTGAGGGGCCTGGGGATTTCGCTCAGTAGTGCTATACCTACCTCACGAGCACAAGGTCCTGAGTTCACTCTCAGGTGCTAAATTAAATAGCACTGAGGACAAAGGACGGCTCCCATCCACCCAGTCGGAGGTGGTTCTGCTGAGAACTCCAAGGAGTTGATGCCTTAGGAGATAGCCAAGCTTCCTTTAAAGCTAGCGGGCCTACCACATGGTGGGGTTGACATTTGAGCCAGAGGGACCACTAGAGACTGGGGAGGGGAACAGGCCGCCGGAACCGTTTGACAGTAGCGGGAGGGGAAAGTATGGATGACTAGAATGGTGTCATCTTGCCAGGTGTGGGCTGTTACAAATTAGAAATTGATTTTTGGTCACCAGTAATAGAAAGCCTCAAAATCTATCTTTGAGGACAGGAATTTTATCTTTCACCCCCACCACATGAGACGTGTAGGCAAGTATCTAGGGCTGGTGGCACCCCTGACACTCAGGAACCCAGGCTGCTCCTCCACATTGCGCTCCGCTGTCCCTGGCTGGTGTTTCCCCTCATCACAGCCCGGTGCTCAGAGCCACAGCCAGCACTTCTGTGCGGGGAGAAGCGCAGGGACAGAAGGTGAGGAATGCCAGCTGAGTCAACACTCTTCCCCTCTGGCCCTGTGCAGAAGCCGGACCCCACCCGGCAGCGTCTGCTTAGGATTTCTCCGCTCGGATGTCATGGCATAGCCACTCCTTTTTTAGAGAGGAGTAAATTTACTTGGGTTAGTTAGTTGGGAACATTGTTTGCTTTGGCAAAATTCAAGTTTCTGTCCGACGGAAGAAAGGGGGAATTAGTGTCACGTAGGTAAAACGCAGCGTCTTCATGAATGGTCAGCAAGTTACTCCTTGCTCGTGACCAGGTTCCAATAGAATGGGCCCCACTGACCCTGGCACGGTGCCTCTGGGGTCCTTCCCATCTCAGGAGTGTCTGCATGACCGGTGGATCCGGAGGAAACGAAATTCTCCGGCCCCGCCCAGGCCTGCTGACTCACGCTCTGAGACTGGGCCTAGGAAGGGGCTTCCGCTGGCTGGGAGGGCTCTTGAGTCTGCAGAGCTGAACTACTTACTGCCGTGGGCTGGGCTTCCAGTCGGGATGCAGCAGCGCCCCCTGTGGAGTGTGTGAGTGCGCATGTACAGGCACACGCACGCATCTTTGTAAGAGTGACACGTAAAGATTGCACCTGGGTATGGGAAACTATGTGGTGAGTTAATCTCTACGTGAACTGTCATGCGTGGTTCTGGTTTCTGGACCCACTGTGAGTCAGAGGCAGCAGCATCTCTGGTAAATTCTATGTGACCCAAGGCTCTTCCATTTGCAGGGGGTGCCAGTCTCTGAGCAGGGGCCTCTGGCTTTTCTGGACAGACAGCTATGGCTTGACTGATCACCTGGTTTTCTTAGGGCTGCCATGAGCCTCTTGGCCAGCAGCTAGAGGCCTGGTTCACATTGCCTGCATGCTGGGGCTGACAGGAACAGAGGCCTGGTTATGTCGCAGCTGAAAATAGTTTTTTCAGGCTCTTCAAATCCACACTCACTGTTTAGTCACCGGTTAGCATGGGTGCGGGTATGTTGCTTACAAAAGTGTCGGGGGTTAGCCTTGTCCTTTGGTTGATAAGTGGCTCAAGGCACAGGGGCTATTATAACCCCCCTCCCTTTGTTATTAGTGCCAAGGACTGAACCCAGGGCCTTGCACACACTAGGCAATTACTCTCCACTGAGCTACATCTGTTTCTTTTTTGGAGGGGGGATACCAGCGATCGAATTCGTGACTTTGCATTTGTGAGGTAGGTGCCGGAACTACCGAGCTAAATTCCTGGTGAGATACATCTCTTATTTAATGTTTCTTGCTGGGTTGCTCAAGTTAAACTCCGAGTTTCGGTCTTCCTGCCTCAGCCATCCAAGTAGCTGTGAGTATAGGCGTGTGTGTTCATGCCTGGCTATCAGAGACTAATATCTTCAGTCCCTGCTTCACACTGGTGCTGCCTTTTAGGCAAGGGTTGTTCAGTAAACAGGGGGGAATGTTTCACAGGGAGAACAAAGCACTTTCCTCTTACGTGACTGAAATGATGCAGGCCCCAATGAGGGTGATGCTCACTTTTCAGCGGCCACCTCTCATTGTTCCCTCTGCCCGCCAGGTGCCAGAATAGCCCATCACCCTTTCACTGCTGACTGTGTGCAGGTGAAACCTGAAACGCAAGTTAAAGCTGAAGTTTTGCATAGATTGTTTTTCTTCCTTCTCTCCCCTCCAATTTCAGAAAGTCTCTACATTAACTTTAAAAACATTCTAAAAGTAGAAAAGGCATGAGGCTATCAAATTGGGGTTCATTACAGTCTGTTAGTACTTCATTAGCCTTAGTTATTTTCTCAGATAAAGGAATCTTGGACCAGGGAGCAATATCTCCCACAAATAAAGCTCATGTTCCTAGCTAGTTACTTCTACCTTCACCCTAGGTGGTCTTCACACTACCTCAGGAATAAATGTATCTCTGTTCCCCACTTAGCACAGATAGGAGATGTTTTTTCATTCAAGACAATAATGGATCTCTAGTAATAAAATCCTGGAATAGTTTGTCCTAGATAGTCATAATACCTGTTTTCTTTGGGAAAGTTTCTACAAACATGAATACTATAATATTCTAGCAGTCAGGGCCGGAGGGTTAGTTCAGTGGTTCCAGTGCCTGCCTCGCAAGCATAAGGTCCTGAGTTCAATCCCCGGTAACTACATACCATGCTGGGCGTGGTGATTCACGCCCACCAGCAATCAGTACCACATACCACAGTGCCAGGCATGGTGGCTCACGCCTGTAATCCCAGCACTCGGGAGGCAGAGACAGGAGGATTGCTGAGTTCAAGGCTTGCCTGGGCTACATAGTGAGCTCAGGGCCAGCCTGAACTACAAAGCAAGACCCTGTCTCAAAAAAAAAAAAAAAATTCCAGCAGTCATTCTGTTCCTCAAAGGGAATTATGTAGATCCACAGCCCTTTCAGCTTTTTAAGCACAGATTGAGATCTAATTGCCCTCAGATGGGCTGACCTCTCAGTCTGGAAAGTAACAAGCCTAATGGTTTAAGAACTATTATTTAATATGCTTTACTACACTTTAGATAGGCATTTATAAATTGTTCACTAAAGACACTAGGAAATCAATTAGATTATATTCCTTTTGAAAAGATTGGCTAATTAAAAACTGGCAAATCCATATAAAAAGAGTAAGTATAGAATCATAGGGCTAAAATGACCTTTCAGGAACATTCAAGAACCTCCAGGCACTTTGTCTCTGTACTTTCTCAGCTTCTCTATATCATTTAGTTTTCAAACCTTACCAGTAGCAGAATCTCTAGGATGGCTTTTTAAAAACACAGATTGCTGGGCTCCACAGTTTCTGATTCAGTAGTGCTGAGGTAGGGCTCGAGAATTTGCCCTTCTAACAAGTTTGCATTTAGCGCTGTTGCTATAGGATAAGATACCACACTTTGACAACCCCTGACTTAAGCCAAAAGACACTGCAGACTTTCAGAGTATTAAGTCAAGTTGTGAGGTTAGTTAGTTTCAGATTTGGAATTTCTCAGACCTAGAACATTTCCAAAAGCAAACCAAGTAAACAACAATAACAGAACCCCGGATGGGAATAGACACAGTGATCAACTTTTGTTGTTGTTTGTTGAGACAGAGTCTCACTATCTAGCACAAGGCACTGGAATCCTCCTGCTTCAGCCTCCAGTTATGCTACCACACCCAGCTCTGATCAACTTTTCAAAATCTTCCAACTGAAGACATTAGAAAAAATTGTTTCCCATCATCACTATCATTTTGTTTTTAAAAGGATACTTAATCACCAATAGCATTGTCATAGAATATAAACTGTTTACTTAATTGAACAGATTAAGCTTTCTCTGTATTATAAAGCTCACTTTATTGCCTTTCCATGAAGTGCTATGCTGCAGGTATAAGCAAGACACTTATGTATTCTGTGGCAGTTGTAAAACAGTAAGCAAGGGCTGGGCATTTAGCTCAGTGGGTAGAGTACTTGCCTATCATGCCTCAGGTCCTAGGTTAATCCCCAGTACCACCCCAATAAAACAAAACAAAAACAATAGTAACTAAATCCACTAAAAGTAGTTCATGTCTCTTTATCACTGTTACCCCCAAATCCTTTCTGATTGTATAAAGAGGTACATGGTTTTCTTTAACATATGCTATTATAGGTTTGAATATTTTAACTTTGACCAGTTGACAAGCAAAAGTAGAGCTTTCTAATTTTCTACTTCAAAGGAAAAAAACGAGAGTTTTTTTCCAAATATTGAGTCCTTTAGTATTATATGAAGAATTAAAAATTAATTTTATCTTCTTAATCTATGAAATCTTTAGTTAATTATAAAATATGTTTTAGTCACATTTTTTGCATCCATTGATAACAAGGTACAGTCATCTTACACTTGATCTTAGCCAAAAGGCCGAGAAGCGATGGGTACAGTCATCTTAGTAGATGCCATTTTGAGGGTACAAGTATTGCACAGTCCAACCCTTAAAGAACTGAGAGTCTGGATGGGAAAACAAGATAGAAGCATACACAGAATTATTATGTAGAATTAAACACCAGCGTATGGGAATGTTGCTAGGCATTGGGTATGTATCGAAGTATCAGAAAAGTATCAGAAATAGTAAGAATGAAAGTTTAACAGTGAAGGCAGATTTTTATGACAGAAAAAGAGAACATGGCAGGCTAGTAATAGGAAACATTATGTCACACAGTCTGGTTGAAGTGAGAGGTTCCTTGAATAGAATATGGTAGAGAAATAGAGAAGTGAAAATTACATTATGGAGATTTAGAAGGTTTCTCTCTAAAATGAACATTAAAATAATCACAATGAAATAATAACTTCATTTTACTGAGAATATATACCCGAGCTATGCTGAATGCTTTGTGTGCATTATCTAAAACTGCTATTGTACAGCTCCTGTTCAACCCATTTTATGCAGGATGAGAGAGTGAAGCACCATGGAACAGATGACTTGACTGGGGTCAGCCCAACAGGGAGTGGCAGAGCTGAAATTCAGACCCAAGTCTGCCTAAGCCCCAAACTTATGCTTTTTCCTCGCAAACTAAGTTTTCAGTTTGAGGACCAATTATGAATTTATTGACCACAACTAAATAGAAAGAAGGTTACATGGTGGCTTTCTGATGTCCTAAAGAGGGGATGAGGGTTCGTAGGTGTGGCTAGCACCCCAATTCCTACTTTGGCACTAGAAAACAGGAAGTCATTAAAGGGTTTTGGACAGAGCAACGACCTGATAGAGCTCCGGGACCGGAAGCAGGCTGCAGGGTTAAGGGAAATAGACGACATAGCAACAAAGCTTGTGCTCCAACCATGCAAGGCTATGGTGGCCTAAAATGAGATCACTATACATCTTCTACTTCAACTTATCCATTTTTATTATAAACACAATTCTTGACCAACACTACAGTACACACACACACACACACACACACACACACACAGAGTCTTCCAATAACCCCTAAACTTTTGGAGAAAAGTGACTTTGTATTTTTTGTCACCGGTTACTGCCCCAGTAGTTAGGCACTCAGTGTACTTTTTCTCAAATCCAATAAAATTAATATCAGTGACCACAGGCCGGGGATTTAGCTCAGTGGTTCCAGTGCCTGCCTTGCAGGCACAAGGTCACAAATTTGATCCTGGTACCCCCCCCCAAAAAAAGTGGTTAAAAACAATGATAACAATAAGTGCTTACTTCGTGCCATGCACTGGGCTCAACACTTACAGCACAGAAAATACATCTGGAAACAAACTAACTGGGTTTGAATTTCAGTTCCATCACTTACTAGTTGTGTAAGCAAAGTGCTTTAAATCTTGCACCTTGTTTCCCTCGTCTTGAAGATGAGCATGATAATGGCATTTACCTCAGAGGTTGTGGCAAGATATAAATTAGCATATGTAAGTCAATAAATAGAGGAGGTATTCAATTCGATAGTATTACCTTCATAATTATTATCATAATGATTACTATTTCTTAATCTGACCATTGGAAAATAATGTATTCAGGTTGGAGGAAAGGCTGTGACTCTCATGGCATGTCAGGCCTCATAGATCTCTCCATGAGCAAGATAAAACTTTCAGTGTATTTTCGCGGTCAGAAGCAACCCTGTTCTGTTTTCACCAAAGTGAAAACACAGATCTTGTTTCAAAAGTAGGTTTTTAAAAAGAAATGAAAGCCTCTAGTGTTTGCAGAGGAAACCACATTCTCTTGCAAGAAATCTAGGTGTTAGCCTCAGCATCACAGCAAGCTAACCTTGCTCCTCTGATTTTTTCCTTTTCTTTTCCGACCTCTTTTTCATCATATAAACTCTTATTGTCTGTCACCTGGCAGGAAGACAAAGTACAAGGATGGCTTCTCTTTCCAGTTGTGATTCGTGAAGTGAAATAAGGAGGGAGGGAGCGTGTGTGTTATGTCTAAACAGTCAGAATTTAGCGTTAACTGCTGTTCATTAAAAGTAAAATAAAAATCCGCCAGGCGTGGTGGCTCACGCCTGTCATCCCAGCACTCAGGAGGCAGAGACAGGAGGATTGCTGAGTTTGAGGCTTGCCTGGGCTACATAGTGAGCTCAGGGCCAGCCTGAACTACAAAGCGAGACCCTGTCTCAAAAAAAAAAAAAAAAAAAAAAAAGTAAAATAAAAATGCTCTACCTCCTGAGTAATGCTTGATCCTCTTTTGTAGAATTTTATTATGATGGTCTTCATGAATGTCAGCATATTCATTTAAATTCATATGACCAATTCTTGATATTTGCCCTAGACAAAGTAAGGAATCTGCAAAAGCTCTGGAGACCCAGAGAGGACCAGAAGCTATTCGTCCTCCAGCTACATCCTATCCGCCATCCTACCTTGTGTGCAAATAGACTAGATTGCTCTAAGGTTCTTATCTTAACTGTCTTCTTATAAACCATGAAAATATTGTTATGGCTTAAAATAAATACTTTATCATTAAATGAAAGTGATTAAGAATCACAAAGTGGGGTTGTAGGGGGATAGGGATACGTAAAAATGAGAATTAACTCTTGTCATATACTGGTATGAATTGCCCAATGTTGAGTATGATTGTGAAATGTATATAAAATGTACCAATAAAGAATTCAATTAAAAAATCACAAAGGAATGCCGGACGTGGTGGCTCACGCCTGTAATCCCAGCACTCGGGAGGCAGAGACAGGAGGATTGCTGAGTTCACGGCGGCTTGCCTGGGCACCATAGTGAGCTCAGGGCCAGCCTGAACTACAAAGCGAGACCCTGTCTCAACAGAAAAAAAAAAAAATCACAAAGGAATCCAAAGTTATAACCTAGAAAGAAATTAAAAGACTGACTCCAGAACTACATAGTGGAAATTGGTAAGATTGTATCATTCAATATAATTCTATATAATCAATAGGTAGAAATATGTAGCTAAGATAGTAACTCTCTAAGTTAAATATTACTTAAAAGTAACAAGCATGCTCATTAGTGCTTTTATGTGTGGTAACACTGTTATTGGAAAAACTTCCCCTTCAACGGTGGTAATCTATTGTGTATCTGGGCACCTTGGAGAAAAGAGCACTCAAAGAAAGTTCTCAGCCCTGGCCCGTGGATAGGCGCATGGCCCTGACCAGGTGCCAGGTAAGCGGGACAACACCCTTTCCAACGTGAGACTCCCTGTCTTCTCACAAGCGTATGAGTGCATTCCTGTGACCAATCCCCAACGCAGCTGGGTCACTTCATTTCCTTGGCTGAGAAAATGAGGAGGAAGGCAGAACCATACACTCACTGCCCTTTGCCCTCTGCAGTTTGACCTTGAGTTCCTGCCTGTGGTCTGCACACTTGTCAAGTTTTTAGTTAGTGACTAAGCATATTCTGAGGTAATAAGTAACTCTCAGGTGACTGATTAAAAGCCTATGAGAGGACTTAGGAAGCTCAAACATTATTTATCTAATCAAATTCATCTTCTTTTTCATCTTCTGCTACTTCCACTTTGGTTTTCACAGTGAAATTATTAAACTCACTACGATTCTTTGTCCATTTGACAGTTGTAAGTATTTCTGTTTTACTCAAGGAAACAGGAATAACATAACAGAAGGAAAATGTTAGGCCCAGTGTTTTCAAAAGCAAATGTACTGATAAGGCTTTGCACATATTATGTGAAACTTTTAAAGAAATTTTAAAGGACTTTTAGTATTCAAATGGTAGTTGCTGTTATTACCGTGTAGATTCTAATACTGTTTGTACAATTTTCTGTGAAATAATTGTGAAAGAAAATATAACAAGAGCTATTTCTTACTTTCCTTTAGCCTGAACATTAATTCAGCCACAAAGGTAACAGCTAGACAAGGTGCTTGTCCATAAATAGTATGGATCTTGAAGTATCCTATCCCTAACAAGTTAGACCTTCTTTTCTTGATTTAAGAATAGATGAAATTAATACTACTGTAATTAGTAGTTTTAAATCTTGTATGAGTCAGATGTTTATTTGAGATAGGAACTTAGCATAGTCATGTTCATGGTTCAGTCTACAGGATAGCACTTCTGGGAAACTTATGTGAACTATTTTTGTTTTTTGGTTTGATTTAGTGTGGGTCTTTTTGAGATGAGTCTCACATGTAGTTCAGGCTGTCCTTTTACTCACTGTAGAGCTTAGGCTGTCCTCAAACTGGCTATGATCCTCCTGCTTCAGACTCCAAAGTGTTCAGATTACAGGGTACACCACCATGCATCCCTAGGTAGGTAGGTAGGCAGATAGATAGATAGATAGATGGATGGATAGATAGATAGATAGATAGATTAGATAGATAGATAGATAGATAGATAGATAGATAGATAGATAGATAGATAGATAGATAGATAGATAGATAGATAGGATGGATGGATGGCAGTACTAACTAACTCTCAGGGAGTCCTTACTATATGCCAAGTATTGTTCTAGGTGTTTTGTATACATTAACTTATGTTACTTTGTTAGGAGCAAGAGACCTCTGAGCTCTTGAAAAGGATGAGGGCAGGTTGGGGGCCCTAGAATCATAAAAATCACTTAAATTTTACTATGCTTATTGATAAAGGGATGCAACTGATGTTTGTTGAACAACTGAGTACATAATACCCATTTCCTCTTTTAATGGTATTGTGTCGTATACTGATCTCACATGTGTTTTCTCCTCTTGTTCCCAGTGTCCTTATGAATACTTCCATTGAAGCATTTGGCATGTTACTTCTGTGTTCTTCCTTCTCTGTGGGTTCCTTGATCATGTTTTATATTTGTATCCCGAGGTCTCAGCCCTGATTACCAGGAACCTGATTGATGACTGACAGACTGTTGTGGGAGGAAAGTAGATACGAATAGAAGTGGTATCTCTGTGCATCTGTTTCACAATGAGTAAGAGGTCACTGGCTTTCGTTATTTGAAATTTTAGAATAAATGTAGAGTTGGTATTTCTTGGCTTTGACATTATCCCTCTGTCTTAGACCCTGGGAAGAGTTCATTGATATCAACGCATGACACCAGCATGGTTATGACACCCTCAGAGGGCTTTGCCTGCACTCTGGGTGGTTGATCTGCAATTACTTTTTATACAGAATCCCTGTGCCTGTTGGAGCACTCCAAGTCACTGCAGCATCTGGATTTCCATCTCACAGTAGAGACGTAGGCTAAGAAGGTTCTCTTGGAAATGACTGTTGATTCTTTGTTCATTATGTAGTTAAGATAGTTATGAAATGCAGGGTTTTCCCCTTCTCCTGCAACGATATTAAATGCATATTCCTCCACTCTCCTCTTTCCCTGAACCCATAGTAATACCCCCCATACCAGAGATCAAACTCAGGACCTTGACAGGCAGGTGTGATGTCACTGATCTACATCCCCGGCGCCCCCCCCATAATAATTCTATGTTTGTTTTAAAATCCACACTGGCATATGTGAAAGACATCCGTCTTGGTGGTTTTCAACCTTCTGTTTTGTTCTGTTTTACTTTCCACTGTCACCTTACGTCTGTGACACAGTGTTCCTCGTCAGCTGTATATCTCATTACTGTAGGGGATGGAGTGGGAGCACAGGCTACAGTGAGTCTGTATGTGGATTCTCAGCAGGTGCTTTAAAAGCTGTTCTCCTGAGGGAGCCTCTGATAATTTCTGGCCTGCTTTCTCCCCACCACCCGTGCTGCTCTCACTGAGTTAAGCCCGCAAATGAATCCGGCAGAGAGGAGAGGAGTGCCAGAGTAAGAGAAGACAAATAGGGGAATTGATCAGCTCACTGTATCCTACCAGTTACCCTGGACAAACCCATAATGCATTATGCTTCTGGTCTATTGTGCAGTGAATGATAATCTTTCTAAGGAAAAATACTTGGCCCCAGTTGGCATCCATCTCAGATTTGAAAGTAGCTTCATCTGCTGAGTAGATGAATCATAATTGCAGGTTTAAAACAACGAAAAATAATGTCTTTGCTTGGAATATCATGTACATGACCTTCTGTGCAAAGTTCTTTCCTTGGCTTGTTATACAATAACTTTGCAGTTACTGTTCAATCTCCATCAGAGAGCTAAGGAGTCACGTGGCAAAGAGAATTATAAGATATACAGCAGGAGCATGCAGCACAGCTTGCTTTAATGTCACTGCAATGACAGAATTTCTAAGTATTGCCTTCAAATTATTTTAATACTAAGAATCCATCATTCTCTTGGTGAGATGATTTTCTGTAGTAGAAACCCAAACTGGCATTGATATCTTAAACTGAAATTTTTCACTTATTTTACTAGGTATTTGTATTTTGTATATAGTAAAATACAAATACCTTTGTATGTTCTGCAGTTTTAACAGTCTTTGTGGACACTTAACACTAGCAACTATTCACTTCATTTAGTGCATTCCAGTTTGTCATCTGGGGTGAGAGACAACTGTATATTTTCTTAGGTCTTCTACATGGTTGACTGTGGTCCTGCTCAGGTTAGCATTTGTTTGTTGAAGGCTTGTGGGTAATTTTCACATCAGGAGCTAAATGCTATTCAGTACTTTGGGAGCTTCACAGGTTGCTCTGTTCCTTGGACACAGTCAGATGAGGCTCCTGGAAGATTAGAGAACTGCTTTTAAAAAAAGAGTGGTATTTCAGGAGAGGAAATGATGTGTGTGGTAAAAATACTGCATAGAGTTTGACATAACAGTTAAAATAACATGGAATTGCAAATGAGCCATGGAAATGTGGCTAAGGCTCAAGAGATATGATTGCTTCATCCTGTATTTCATTCCATGGACAATTCCCTAAGATTGTTTGGAAAATGTTGTGAATATATTAATTTTCTTGGTTTGTAGTTTATATTAAGTCCCAGAGTGATCTAGAATCCCAAACTATTTAGATGTTCATAGTGAAAAGTTTTACCCAAAGGACAGTACCATTCACTAGTTAGAATTACTATAATGATATTTAATATCACAAGAAATTTGTTACACAGTACAGTTAGTTTAACAAATTGAAGTTGATCCAGGGGAGCAAGCCTAGCTCCCGACCTGAAAGACAGCTGAAACCCAAGTTCATGTTCTCTAAAATTAAAGAATGACTTTTAGAAATGACGGAGGTTAAGAGTAGGAAAACTTAATTGAGAAAGTGTCTGCCAAAGAGGGCAAGAGGGGAGCTCAGAAGGAGTAACCCACCCATCTCACTTCCCAGTGTGCTTTTAGTAGAGCAAAGCCACAAGGTGAAATGGGTTTAAGATGGAACAAAATTGCAGTCAACCAGTAACATTGCAAATATAGTAACTTAGGTAACACTGATACAATAAGAAATCACAAAGTGGACAAACCATGATCAACCAATAAGATTACAATAAGTATAATTGCTCAAGTAATATTGATTAAATAGGAATCCAATGAGAAATCAAGTCACATAACAAGCAGACAAGAATTTTTAGTCTGAAGTCTTTTCAGTGGAGAGGTAGGTCTTGCCCCCCACCCCAGTGCCTACTTAGAATATCAAGCACTGTTGTTTATCCTAGGAGACCCACAGACTTACTTAGAATATCAGACTGATGCCTACTTAGAATATCAATCACTGCTGTTTATCCCACATGGGTGGGGTAGTTTTGTCCTCCAACAAAGCTACCCTCCAAGTTGGCTTCTTTGTGGTCTTTTCCAGGGCCAGCCTGTCTGGCTGCAAGATGTCTGTCTAACTTCGTATAACAAAGTCAACAGGAAAACCTATTAACCCAAACTAAACTATAAATTCATTTGCTTAACATTTCGTTGAAGCTTTGCTAAAGACAACAGTGAACAAAAGACACATCCCTGTTCAGAGATTGTGGTCTAATGTGGAAGAAGATGTTAATCAGTTATCAAAAAAAGAAATGAGCAAAAGCTGGCACAATGGCACTTTCCTGAAATCCCAACACTCAGAAGGCCGAGGAAGGATTGCCAGTTCCAGGCCAGCCAGGGCTGTATAGTGAGTTCAAGGCCGACCTGACTTTGTCTCAAAAAACGAAAAACAACAGAATGGAAGGAGCAAGAAACAGTGTGATCAGTGCCACGTAGCTAGATGAGGTATCACAGTAGAGCCTGGTCCGGTTGGGGGTGGGGAGTGTGGGGAAGAGCAGATGTTTGAACTGAAACCTGAAGAGATGAGTCTCTGGCCCTGGAGATAGCATATTCTAAAGCCCTGGTGCAGGGAAGTGAGCAGTAGGAGAGAGCAGCCTGAAATGACCCTGGAGAGATAAACTGGGCCTTGTGAACTTTGTGTGCTGTCCTGAGAAATGAATCTTTATCTTGAGAAGAACAGAAGGCAATTTGTGGGAGCAGTGATCAGACCTGTATTTTTTAAGAGCTCTCTTTGGTTAACATGTGGAAAATAGACTAAAGGAGAACAAATTGAGAAAGATCTATTAAATATGCATTAGTGTAACAACTGAAAATACATCTATACCATGTATTTTAATTTGAATCATGTTAAAGATCAAAAGATGTGCTTTAGTTTTTCCACGTGGAAAATGAAAAGGCTGAACCTGTTGTTCTCCAAGCTTGAAATACTATGCAAAGGAGCTGAAAAGTGAATTCTCTGAGACCTAGGGCAGCTGCAGCTGTCCTCAACTACTTCCTGTGGGCTACAGTACCCTCTAAAAATTCTCATTTTCTAGGTTTGCCATGACCAAACAAAGACTGAAGAGCTCTGCTCTGAACTCATTTTCTACACTAATACTCCTTGATTCTAGTTTCTGAGTAAATCAAATTCTGATATCTCTTGGGGTTGTTTTGTTTTGTTTTGTTTTGTTTTGTTTTGAAATAGGGCCTCACTTTGTAGTTCAGGCTGGCCCTGAGCTCACTATGTAGCCCAGGCAAGCCTGGAACTCAGCAATCCTCCTGCCTCTGCCTCCCGAGTGCTGGGATTACAGGTTTGAGCTACCACACCCGGCATTGTGTATCGTGGTACTGATTGCTGGTGGGCGTAAATCACCACACCTGGTATTGTTATATGTGGTTACTGAGGATAGAACCGGGGACTTTGAGCTTGCTAGGCAGGTTTGCTGAGCTAAATCTCGGGCCCTTAATTATCTTGTTTTTACCAATGAAAAGAGTGTGGTACAGAGAAGGAAAGTAGTTCACCTGAGATGTTATGGCGGACAGTACGGAAATTGGTCTCCTAACAGCCAGTGCCTTGAGTTCTTTCGTTGTGCCAAGTCATCAGTGTGTTCTCTGTAAAAAGTTAGTTAACTGTTAATACAGCTATCAGAGTTTCAGGGTCTTTCTTTCTTTTCCTTTAGTTATAAACAGAAACATGTTTTATTCTTCTGATGGCTGCTATCAAGCACCTTTTTTAACCAAAGCTTGACGCCTGAAGAGAAATGAATTCCCAAAAGGACAATACTTGTTCTCTTATTCTAATGAAGCTGAAAATACTGCACAACTAGCATTTCTTTGTCAGTCCAAAGTCTGTATGAAGCAGAAGTGATGAATAGAAGAAGTTAGCTAAGCTTTTTACAACTTTGACTTATTGTGAATTTGAGTTCAAAGGTAAAAGTTGGAGGGGAACTTGGGTCACACTGAGCCAGATAGTCTTCCCCAGCTCTCACTGAATTCTAGAGTGCCAGGCCCAGGACTCAGTGATCCTGGGCACAGGCTCTGTGTCAGGCATTTTGGATTCAGAGCCCCAGATATTCAGTCTACCAGTTTGGTTACTTAGGAAAAATTAACTTTGTCAGATTCATTTTCCCATGTGCAAAATAGAAATAATGACATTTCACAGTTAGAATTAAATGAGAAAACATGCATAAAGTACTAAGAATGAAAGTTCAATGAAGACAACAGAACCTACTCTAGGTATTTCAAGCGGAAAGGGATTTGATACCAGGAAAACCCATGTAAGGAAGTGATGAAATAAGCCCACTAATTTCACACTCACATGGCTATAACTATGATCCAGAAGTCTGCAGCTGTTCTTCCTGTTGCCTCAGACACAACTGCTGACAAAATTTCCTCCTCTCATGTCATGAGGTTGATAGCAAAACCCTGGAGACATTCAAGATCTCTCTGATAATGCTTACCAGCATTCATAGCAGTAAGAAGGCCTTTCTTTGCAAAATTTCACTTGAATATATGTAGTTGGGGGATCCTAATTTGTGATAAGAGCCTTAGCTGCAAAGGAATCTGGGAAGTGAAGTTTATAGCTTAAATTGAGAGATACAATCTAAGTATCTCTCACAAAGATGTAGCTGGGGTTTGCCACAATAAATGAAAATTGTGCTTGGTTTTGCTGTTGTTCATATATTAGCAATAAGAAAACAGACAGCACTTAATGTTCGCATCGCATGTAACTCACTCTTATTAACCTGATTTGATTCCATTTCTCAGGGGATTAATTCACTAGGTGAAATTAAATTTAAATCTTCATCTACCTGTGAATGCTTTATTTATCTGTCCTCCATCAAGATAATAATAAGCAATGAGTCAAATTTCTGTGCATAGTTTAAGTTAATACAATCACTGACTTAAAATAGAACTTTTTTGTGGTAGAACAGCCTTATAGCATTCCAGTGTAAACAGCTAGTATAGGGCTGGAGATTTAGCTCAGTGGTTTCTGAGCCTGCCTAGCAAGTACACAGGTCCTGAGTTTGATCCCTGGTAATTATATACCACAACAGCAGGCATGGTGGCTCATGCCTGTAATCCCAGGACTCAGGAGGCAGAGGCAGGAGGATTGCCGAGTTTGAGGCTCACTTAGGCTACAAAGTGAGTGCAGGTCCAGCCTAAAGTACAAAGCAAGAGCTTGTCTCAAAACAAAAAAACAACAAAAACCAGCTAGTATATCTTACTGTCTAGGTACAGCATAACTCTTCTTTCTTTTAAATATAAAATCATTCTGAAATATTTTCTTCATTTGTATTTTGTTTCCTCAGACAGGGTCTTGCTGTATGGTTTAGAATGACCTTGAACTCACTATGTAGCCCAGGCTATTCTTAAACAGCAATCTTCCTGACTCAGCCTCCTGAGTGCTAGGATTACAGGCCCAGCTCACCATACCCAGCTATTTTTTGAATGCTAAAGTTATAGCATCAATATTGCTCTGTTCTCACCACCGCTGTTTTCATTTTTTGTCTCCTTTTTAAAAATCTTTTATTATTTTTTCATTTACATATTTTCTGATATGTCTTTTGCATTCAACAACCCTATTTAAAAAAATATATTAGCAAAATACTATTTCCACTACTGTTTTATGCTGAATAATAAAAGTGAAAAATAGTAGGTCAATTTGAAAGCTTTTTTTTTTTTCCTGTGGCAAGGTTGCCTGTCTTCCAGAGGTCCCATTTCCTCTTGAGATTCCTGGGGTGGACCTTTGTTTTTGCTCAAGGAAAGAAAGAGCCAATCAGAAATGAGATAAGAATATACTGTTACTTTTCAACCAAATAAACATACTTAGAAATGAAGTGGGCATTTTATTTCTCTTCTGAAAGTCAAGGGGTAACGTAACATGGCTTTCTACCTCACATAGGTGGCATAATTGTTTTCTCAAGCTATTTTTACTGTCTGTTTTATGTTTGCTAATCATACACAGAAATAGAAACATTCAAAGTCAGTATGAGAAATTAAAATTTAAATATTTAGAGTTCATACAGTGAAAACACCTTTATTCGTTTATTAAATTAAAAATTATTGCCGGGCGTGGTGGCTCACTCCTGTCATCCCAGCACTCGGGAGGCACAGACAGGAGGATTGCTGAGTTCGAAGCTTGCCTGGGCTACATAGTGAGCTCAGAGCCAGCCTGAACTACAAAGCGAGACCCTGTCTCCCAAAAAAAAAAAAAATTATTGACTACCTATATTGATTTTTTTCTTTACACAACATTTTATGACAAAAGCTGGAGGTGGGTATGAATGGCTAAATTAATGAAGCTCAATGTAGTGATTAAGAACTAAATGCTGCCAGGCAGGGGATGTAGCTCAGTGGCATCGTGCCTACCTGGCAAGTACGAGGTCCTGAGTTCAATTCCCAGTGCAAGGAAAAAATAAAATTAAATGTTAATAAAGATATTCTTTACAACTCAGACTTTACCCTAACTCATATCTGAGTGATAAATCTTAAAATACCCCAGTACTAAAACTCTACTAATATTTACTGTCAAAATAATGAGAACTAGATAATATATCATAGAAATTACCTGTCCTGCTTTAAGTACTGTGCCATAAAATATCACTGAACATTGATGTCAACACTAAAGTTCAGTTCAGACTTTTTAATTGATCTTAATGTTAAATGTTAAAAGTTAAATGTTAATGTTAAAAAGTTTTCATTTGGGGCCCCTGACTTTCAAAAGTCATCCAAAAAATGGTGTAACTTTTTATAGAAAGATAAAATCTGTAGATGTCACCCAAAGGAAATGAAGTCAAGAATATATTGTTTCTATTACAAGTAACATATAAGGATTTTCACTAGTCCTTTACAAATGATAATAAGTCACATGGCCAACAAACATTTTTACAGTTGTAGATTTTCTGACTAATTTACACTACAAAGGGATGAATACATACTGATCTTCCTTGTTGATATATGTGATGTTTTAGTCATACAGAAACTGTCATGCTGGCCCTTTGGGCATTTTTCTCCTATATATTCCAGGATTAGATAGATACAGGTTACCCAAATTAAAAATGTTTCCAGATATTTAAGCCAGTAAATTGAGGAAAAACCATCAGGATTACTTTGTGCTGGTAGATCATAATAACTTTGTTTTATTATTTGAATATTAATTCCCAAAATAAAAGCATGGTAGAATCCCACAATATCACTGAAGGACTCAGAAACTTCCCTTTATTACTAACTAAGCTTCATGAATAGAGAAACAACAAATTAGTTATTATTATAAAAGTACATAGATTAGTGACTCTTCTCACACTATTTTATGATGTAATAATCATTAAGGCTAATATAAAATAGTGCATACTTAATCTGTTTCACAGTCCCTAAAATTTTTGGTTCATGTTTAAGACTAAATTTTAAACCAGAAATAAGTTTTTATATCTTTTAAGGGCTTCAATTTTAAAAAAGAAGTTACATTTAAAATGCTAAGATTTGTATGTGTTGGTTTTATTTATGGGTGTGTACAGCAGTTGCCTACCCTGCTCAAGGCCCTGAATCCAGTGTCTAGTAGCCCTATACACAAAAGCTCCATCCTCCTAATTTCCTATAATTTAAATTACAATTTCAATATTATATCCCTTGTTCACTGAAAGGGGTTCTTTTATAATTTTCTGGGTCAAAGATTCAGTAAGGTCTTGCCTCAATGCCCAAATAAGGGTCATGGAAGTAAGGTCCATTTTAAAATATAATCATTGGGTTCCTGTTTAAGAAAGTAATCTTTTTTGTTGACTTTTAAGACTTGAGGTACTCGCTAAGTTAATCTTGTGTACTGAGCTCCTTGTGTATGTCAACAGCATTGGGGTCACACCGAAAGGATGCAAAGTGGTAAGTGTAAGCCTTTTTAAAAATGTCACCGACATAAATAATTAAATAAATTGTGGGTTTTGACCACAAAAATAAGTGAAGCATTTATCCAAAGTATTTTAGTCACTCTGACTCACTGTGGAACCAGCCTGTTTGTGTATAACTATCACCAAGATCTGACATTATTGTAGGATAAAGCTGGAAAATTATTCTGTTTCCAAGACAAATGAATCAAGAAGTTGGTAGTTAATTTTACATACATTGGCATTTTTGTCTCTAACTCATTGCCATGCAGTATTTGTACTTTATGGTAAATGTAACTCTCATATCCTCTTTACTCAGCAGAATTGGCATTTTCAAATGAATTAAAAAGCCCAACTTGTGTATAGCTTTCAGTGAGTGTGGATATCATAGATATCATTTGTAAGAGTGTGCAAGACTGCCTAAAAATACCAAATATTTCCCCCTTTTAATGGAATTACAGGATACATACTTTTAAAAAGAAAGCAGGTCTCAAATGGCAGTCTGATCTCTTTGTGCACTGGTTTAGATGTGTTACTTTATTTTGACAGTCAGTATTCTAGCATGGACTGCTTATCTACCAAGCTAATTTGAGCTGGACTAGGCACAGCCCAAAGAACCTCCACAAGCGAGGCCCCCTGCGGGTGGAGTCGCAGTTCCCTCCTGTAGTTCCTTATCCCTCTCTCCTACTGAATGATCAGGTAGTCTTTCCTTTCTCCTCCCTTTGCTCCCTGTGGAGTAGTGGCCTTCTCATTTACCTAAATCTTTTCCAGAGTAGCTGTATTTGTTTTCTGTGGCTACCATAACCAGTCACAACAGACACTGCAGCAGAAGTGATGGAATTTATTTCCTTGCAGTTCTGGAGGCTGGAAGTCCAGTCAGTGTGTCGGCAGGACTGACTTCTCTCTTTGGCGAGCAGATGGGCCTATTCTTCGTGCATCTTCCCTTGGTCTTCTTTCAGTATCTGTGTCTTATCTCTTATAATGGCACTAGTCACGTAAAAAGATTAAAGCTCTAAGGACATTCATTTGAACTTAATTACCTCTGAAAGAGCCTATTCCCAATACAGCTCCCCTCCGAGTTACTCTGCATAGTTACATTGTGTAGTACTGTTAGGACTTCAGGATATGAACTTTGGGGAATATAACTGAACCCATAGGAGTACCCCACAATGGATACCATGATATAGGATCTGAGTCAGGATTGAGCCCTGCATCCTACCCAAAGCTTTGAGGGGTGGATAATGGGACTCCTAGGATGTGTCCCTGAGAGACTAGCTGTCACACAAAGCTCACTTGAGAAAAGAAATTTTGGGAGAAAATGACATTAAATACTTAATAAATATCAAAGAACTTATCAATACAGAACTAAGTGGTCATATAGTTTGGAGTCACTTCATACACAAATAGCAAGAAGACTTTTAGGATAATATTTAATTATTGTCAGTGAAAAGAACTTACACAACTGTAGTAAATTTCTGTAGGAAGCAGTCTCCTGGAAACAAGAAAGACCCTTTTTCTCAGACGACTCCTTGCTGAAAACTTATAAAAATCTAAGTAGCAGTTAAGAAACTTAATTGGAATGTATTACTGTAATATGATGTCTTAAGTGTTAAAATAATTCTAACATACAAACTTAAATATCACATGGTTTCTCTTATATGAGAAATCCAAACTATAAATAAATGGTAAAGTAAAAAATAATGGGAAGTAGAGAGAGAAATCTTCTTCAAATGGGAGGGGATAGAGAGAGAGAGGGAAAGGAGAGAAAAGGCGTGAAAAAACAGTTGAGGTATGTGTATGTACCAGCTCCCCACAAGGAATACAATTGTTATGCACTTAAAACATGTGCTACTAAACAAACTGAAAGACTAAAGCAGAAACAAACAAAAAACATAATAAAGTATCAGTTTTACCAGTACCAAATTCTGTGCCTTTGATGGTATAATTCATATGACTTTGTACAATGATTAAAGATGTGATGGGTTTTTGGTTCCTTATCTGGTTGTTTTTTTGTGGTGACAAATAAATACATAAACCAAGGCATTTTTAAAAACAAAAATAAGAAACTGTGTAATTCAACTAATAGCAAAGTGAATTTATATCCTATCTGGGTTCACTTAGCATTAACTCTAGCTTTTGTTAAACCCTAAGTACTGTTAAATGATATAAATACACATTTGATATTTACCCACGTATGATCAGTAATCCTTACTATAAAATTCACCTTCATGTTTATTAATTATATTTTTGGCAGTAAATATGAAGCCGTCCTGAGTGAGGAATTGTGATGGAACATCTCCTCTGTGTATGATCAAAATGACTTTACTACTTAGTTTACCAATGGGAAGTTTTGTGTGTTGTTACCCTCTGGAGGTCTGTGTGCTCCTTGGACAGAGACTGACTTAGGCCAAGGTTGGCATGGCCCACTAGCCAAATGGGGCTCCCCACTTGGTTTTGTAAATGGAATTTTATTACAACAAAGTGATGCCCATTCCTTTACATAAGGCCTGTAGCTCTTTCCTAGCAACCTTAGCAGTGTTGTGTAGTTGCAACAGAGACTGTAAATTTTCTTGAGTCATAAACCAGATTGACACTATTTCCCTTAAGCTTTTTAATAACTTTTGTTTTACTAATGCTGAAATGAAACTCCTTTCAAGGTATCATCTAGCTCTTCTCATCCCATGAGTCTTATGTAAATTCTACTGTCCTGTGTAACACTATATTCCAGTCATAATGGATTGTTGTTTACTTTTTGTTTAGTCTATTATTTTCTTTTGTGGTAAAATATAACAGTTACCATTTTGATTTTTATGTGTATAGTTTAGTGGCATTAAGTACATTCATACTGTACCAGCATTGCCAGAATGGTCTTGGATATCACTCCCTGTCCTGGCCCTGCGGAACTTCCTGTCCTCTCAGAGTCTCGGTGCTTGCCGGTGGCCCTGTCTTGTTGGACGCTCACCTTCTGCTCTCTCCAGCTGCTGCTCTGAAGATGTATCACTTCCTCAGAGTACTCTTCTTCCATGTGTCTTGTTCTCTCATAGTGTATGGATATGAAAGCCAGAGGCTTCCAAATGCTCTTCCTGGCCTTTAGAGCACTCTTTTTAAATGTATTTGTTCTTTTTGCTTGTTTGTTTTTACTAGAATGTAGACACTCAAGAGAGTTGGATCACTGTGTATGCTGTTGGAGTTGTATTCCTGGGACTTATCCCAGTACCTAACACATAGCACACAATAGCAATGTTATGAGGGAAGGAAGAAAATAATGGTACAGACTATCTCTAAGTTGGAACAATTCTTTACAAACATTATAAAATATTATCCTTCCTTTTCTCTTAAATTTTTTACTTCAGGTATTAATCTTTGTAGAACTTTTCAACTCCACTCTTTTCTTCTGTTACTCATCTTTAGGAAATGGAAAGTGCATAGAAAAAAGAAAGTAATATAATTGAGAGAACTGTGTAAAATTCTCTCAGGTCTTCTTCAGTTCTTAATTTCTGTAAATCTGATTTTCCAAATCATTCAGTTAGTTTTCAGTTGACCTAGCCAGAGTAGCCAGTATCTGAAAAGTTCCTTCAACTTGCCTATTGTGTTATGATTGACTCAAAGAGGAGTTATGGTCAGAAAGGACATTCCATGCTTAAAAAGGACCCTGCGGAAATGTCCTGGGCAGCTTCAACATTTTTCTTTTCAAAAAGCAGCCCCAGGCCATCCTGCTGCAGGGAGATGGTTTGTCTCTACTAGAAGGGACCCTTGTGCCATGGTACCTGCATCTGGATACCACACTGAAGCTGGCACCATTCAGCCCCTTTGTTGTGACTGCATATAAAAGGTTGAGGACTGAGTAAATCAATGAAGAGAAGATTCATCTCATTCCTTAAAGAATGGGGACAGAGGGCCATGGATTTAGCTCAGTGGTTCTGGCGTCTGCCTGGCAAGTGTAAGGTCCCAAATTCAATCCCCGGAAACCACATACCACAATGCCAGCTGTGGTGGCTCATGCCTGTAATCACAGCTCTTGGAAGGTAGAGGCAGGAGCATTGCTGAGTTCAAGGCTTGCCTGACTACATAGTGAGCTCAAGACCAGCCTGAACTACAAAGCGAGACCCTGTCTTAAAAAAAAAAAAAAAGAATAGGGACAGTCAGGCTGGGATTCTTAGGCCAGTGAGGGAAGCTGAGATTCTTAGGCAGTTAACAGACTGAACGGGGCTTTGAGCCCTCACATAGGGAAGGTTCTCTTGCCACATTATTTGATCTGATTTTGCTCTTTATGGATTATTCTGCATGTTTTAGATATCTTTATTAGAGATGTCAAAAGTGGCAGTGTGTACTTAGCATAAATAATAATAGCAGCAAGGAATAGCGTGTCTGACCCTAGAATCTTTTTTTTTTTTTTTTTTTTTTGAGAAAGGGTCTCAGTTCAGGCTGGCTGTAAGCTCACAATGTAGCCCAGGTAAGCCTCGAACTCACAGCAATCCTCCTGCCTCTGCCTCCCAACTGCTGGGATTACAGTCCTGAGTCACAATGCCTGGCATTGTGGTATGTGGTACTGACTGCTAGTGAGCATGAGTCACCACACCCAGTATTGTGAGATATATTTAGTGGGATCGAACCAGGGACCTTGCTCAGAAGCACTGAGCTAAATCTCTGACCCTTAATTGAGCTACTTCATGATGGCAGAAAGCATAACACAGAGAGCTAAAATTAGGTTCTTGGAGCTCAAATCCCAGCTCTGCTTCTTGGCTAGTTCTGTGAACTTAACCCTCAGTACCCTGTATTGTCATCAGTGAATTCTGCATTAAGTGAGATAATGAACAAAAAGAATTAGAACAGTGCTGTTGTTGTCACCTTTGTTGTGATTGTTCAGCATTTGACTATGAGAATCAGAAATGCCAAAGGTAGAACAAACTGGATGTTTTCTTACAATGAAACACAACGTCAGGAGTTAGGCAGGGCTGGCATTGGTCAGTAGCTCAAGAATTCAGTCCTGGGCTTACCCACCCTTCCGGGTTTCCCCTCCTGTCTCCTAGGCAGAAGGGGAATTTTCTCTCAGTAAAATTTTCCTACTCTAACCTCCACTGTTCATTCCTAAAATTCATTCTTCAGTTTTAGAGACCACAAACTCGCCTTTCAGGTTAGGAACTAGACCTTGCTCCCCTGTATCAAAACTGCAGTAGTAGATATTTTGCAGCTCTTTTGTGGAGAGAGATTGATTTCAGGTTGCCAGGAAGATGTAAATAATTCACTTGGCTTATTCGTTTAAAAAAGCCTCTGTAAAAGCAGAAGTTGGCACCTTCTAGGCCAAAAGTTGTTTCTACACTCAGAGCATTTCAATGAAGTTCTCTGCAAAAAAAAAAAAAAAAAAGAATTCAGCCCTAAGCTCTCTGCAGTAGTCTTGAGTTGTCCCTCATAGCTGCTCCTTGGTTCAAAAGTGGCTCCTCCACCTGCAGTGTCAGGTGCTCGCTCCAGGCAGAAAGAAGGGCAAAGGGCAGAAGGTTTCAACCAGCTGAGAGTCCCTTCCTGTAAGCCCCGCCAGTAACATTTGCTGACTAACATAAATTAGTCACAGTCTCCCCCCACATGGAATGGAGGCTATATACTTTGTATTTCGCTGCCCCCACACAATTAAAATTATATTTACAGAAGTGAAAAGGAAAGTGAACACTAGCTTATTTCCACTGTCATTTGTTGCCATTACCATTATTCTCTTGTAACACCACCAAAAGATCCCAGGGAGAATTCATAGAAACAGTATTTCTGTTCTCAAATACTTGAGTCCATCAACCTTAACCTTGAAAAACCAGGGTAACGTGCCCAGTTGCCCATGTTTTAATTGTGTTCAGTTTTAGCCTTTGAGTTACTGTTTTGTGTTACCTTAAGAAGAATATGAGCCATCAGGAGGCTGAGGCAGGAGGATAACCATGAATTGAAGGCTAACCATAGTGAGTTCAAGGCCAGCGTGTAATATATAGTGAGATCCTGTCTCAAATTTAAAAAGAAAAAAGAAATATTTTTTCGGAAGGCTGTCCTTGTTGAACTTGCCTCTTTCTGAAAGATATACTTACATTTCCTTTTGAAAAGGAATAGTCATTTATTTCTTCCCCTTCTGAGATCTTCCCCACCTCCCCCACCCCAGAAGTGAGAATTGAATTCGGGGCCTTCACGCTAAGCTACATCCCAAGCGCTTTATTATTCATTATTTTAAGAAAGGATCTCATTAAATCACTAACTTGCCCAAGCTGGCCCCAAACTTGCAGTCCTCCTGCCTCAGTTTCCCAAAGGGTTGGGGTTACAGGCATGAACCACCTCCTCACTTCTTTACTGCCGTAATTGTTCTCTGCACACTGTCAGGGTGTTTGCTTGTTTGGTGTCAGAGTCCTTTCTGTTCACTCAAGAATGATTTTGTGACCACTGTAGCAAGTAAGATTGGCCAAGGACAGTGAAGGAAAGTGTATGAAAATCCTACTCTTGATTTGGAGAAAGAGTGCATGATAAAGATGTCAAAAGGCCCCACTGTGTGGGCATTTAATTACCAAACAATTCTGGTCTGCTGTAGAAGTGGATACTTTGGGAGTTTGATAGGTCTGAAAGGTCATTTCAAGGGCACAGTCCTTTGCTTTTGTGTATCACAGAAGAAGCCCTGGCTTGAGACAGAAGCGGGCTGGTTTGAGGGGACTGCACTCAGTTTTGTGAGTGACAAAGTTGGACATTGGCAAATAGCAGCAGTGGAGGTTTTGAGCGGGAAATAAAGAAAATCCATAGAGGCCACATAAACCCAAGAGACCACTTTGCGTAATAGGGGCGGGGCACACAAGCGAAAGAAAAGCATCTCTCTCTCTCTCTTAGTGCTGGCTGGTTGACTCTTCCCTCTCTGCTGCAGCTGCCTCCCCAGGGGTACACCTTACCCAGGGCTTGGCCATAAACTCTGGAACCACAAGAGCAGAAGCAAACAGAAATTCCACTCGGGAAAACCATTCTGGGATAACTTTCCTATTAGTAGTCATAGAGTGTTTTCTCGGAAAGAATGTTACTACATTGTGTAACAATTTTATTAGAGATTACAAGTTGTACCTTCAACATTTCCAACCCACCCTTCCAAAGTTCAGCAGTCTTCTTCTAAACATTCAAACATTTTACATGTTAGATGTAGGAATAAACCCTTTAAATATTAGATGTAGAAATAATTTTTCTTAAATCTTAAATAACCTCCATATTTGCTCTCTGTTTCTTTCCAGATTTAAGTTTATCTAAACTATTTCCTTCATTATCTAATGAACTCTGATTATGTATTCTGTCAACTTTTATCTGATCTAACTTGAGCTTTTGTTTTACTTTTTTCATTTGTCCTTATAAAAAACTATAACCTGGGCAGGAGATTTAGCTCAGTGGTTTCAGTGCTTGCCTAGCAAGCACAAGGTCCCTGATTCATCCAGTAATCACATACAACAATACCGGGCATGGTGACTCACACCCACCAGCAATCAGTACCACATACCACCATGCTAGGTGTGATGGGGCACCCCTGTTATCCCAGCACTGAGAGGAAGAGGCAGGAGGATTGCTGAGTTCGAGGCTTGCCCGGGGTACATAGTGAGTTCAGTGCCAGCCTGGACTACAAAGCGAGACCCTGTCTCAACAAAACGGCAACAAAAAAACCCCTGTAACCTGTCTTCTAAATAATAATAGTTACTGTTTTCTGTAATTTTCATCTTAGAGCTCATCTAACTGGAAAGCATAAAGTTTAATAACAAGAACTCTGCAAGTCACAAACATCCTGTGGGTGTTCTGAAAGGGGTGTTGTAACCCATTGGATTGAGTTTGTATTCTCCTTTGTGAGGACCCAGGAGAGATGGCCTGCTCGATGGTTTTGGGGATCACCAGGATCTCTCCAGGGCCTCTTTCCTTAGTAACTATCTGTATTTACAGATCTCAGCCTCTAAGCCTAAGCCTGCTGTGATTTCTTCTCCTGAGAATCCTCACGATGATCCTGTGACTGTTGACCTTGCTCACATTCCCCACTTTGTCTTGTGAGGCCTCATCCATTTTCCTCAGCACGTACTCATGCTGAGATCTCTAAAGAACTATGGACAGCAACAAAAGCCACAGGAAATCAGGCATTTCTTGCTTTCCTTCAGATCACCTATGATGACAATCAGGTGGGCCTGGAACCAACTCTTAATTTCTGGAGTATCTTCTTTGACTACCAGAGGCAGAGATTTGCAACCCCAGTTTGCAACAGAAGCTTCTGTGGGGCCTCTTAGCACCTAAGGAACCAGATTCTGCTGTGCAGGGTCCAAGCATCTGCTTTTTGTATGTTTTGTTTTTTTGTAAAGGTCTGTAGAATGATTCTGATGTACAAGCAGATTGAAAATCACTAATCTCAAGCATTGGTGATATCTACATTGTCATTTATTTGGACAGAATGGATTCCCTGTCAAAAATTTTTCTTCCACTGAAGACTCAGCAGACCTGAGTTTCTAAAGTAGAGTGTCATGTTCCTTGATCTCTGTCCCCTGACTGTCTGGTGTACCTTGCTGATGTGACCCATACCAAGGCCTCATTGTAGCTGTTTCATAGCAGAGCCATTGGGAGCTGCTTGTCTCAGCATGAAGATACCTGGTGCTTCAGAGAGATTAATTATTTGTACAGTGTGGCATACCTTTGGAATTCTGCCCATAAGCTCACTACACATTCAACCCAATGATTTTTATTATCTCTGATTTTTTTTGATTAGGAAACAAACTCAAACACCTTATATGACTTGTACTAGGAGATGGTGGCTAGAATTGAATTCAGAGGCTCCACATCCAAATACAGAATTCTTACTAGCTTACTGATCAACACTTTCATCACATTATTTTAAAATAATTTTACTTACAGAAAATCTTTTTAAACAATACACTTTCCATAAACCTTTAACTCATATTCCCTAGATATAACATTCTACTACATTACTCAATCATCCTTTCTTCTTTCTTGGTGCACACATGTATGTAATGATTGCTGATATATATTGAAAGTATGTTATAAACATAATTCTTCTTTTCCTTTCAATATTTCAGCATATATTTCCTTTAGAAAAGGAACAGCGATTAAAAAGTAAGAAATTAACATCAATGCGGACTAGTATCCCTGCCCAAACATTCACATTTCACACACAGATATTTCTGTATCAAAAACCAGAAAAGATTCTGGTCCATGACATGATCAAGGATCACATGTTGCATCTGGTTTTCCTTTCTCTCACTACATCAGCAGTTTCCTCACTGCCTCTGAATTTCATGACCTACTCAGTTATATATGCCATTCCCTCAAGGCACAAGCCACCCCTGCAGATGGAGTTGCTGGGAAACCCTTGGCTTCACTGACATACAGAGGATGGGCCATCACAATGAGAGGACATTTTGGAATCAGACTATGTAGCAATGAGCATGTGCTGGATACTACTCATAATGCTTTTGCTACAAGAATTCACTTAATCTTCACAGTGTGAAGATTATTACATTATCAATGTGTAATCTGAGGAAGAGAGAAATAAAGTAACATGTTCCCAGTTGTTGAGCTAGTACTGACAGGCCCCCAAGTCAGATTCCATCCTGACTGAATTCTCTCATATGGACCCAGCTTGGGACTTTAAGCAGAGTTACGTGTTCTCTGGCAAGTTACTAGCTCGAAAGCTCAGTGTGTAATCCTAGCGCTCTGGGAGCCTGAGGCGATTTAGTCAGACCTTGTCTCAAATTTTTAAATTTTAAGATTTATCGTGATTACTTTTAATACCAAATACAATGTAAATGCTATATGACACTTTGGGTCTGGATGGCCTCCCCAAAGCCTCATGCACTCAGAGGTGGCTGAATCCAGAGTGTGGGGTTGGTTTTTAGATATGTAATTACTAAACCACTACACCTAAGTGATTGGTTTGGCACTGCCCTGATCCCCAGTTGTTTGCGTGAGGTAAAAGGGGCAGATAGATGCTGTTAAGGTCCTTTGTTGCTTTTGCCACTCTCCCACTCTTCCTTAGAGCCAGCCAGTTATAGGCTGAATCTCTAAGAATTATAAGCCAAATAAACTTTTTTTCCCTTCAAAAAAAATTAACAGTTTTAAAGGTTGAGGATGTAGTTCAGTGCAGAGGTCCTGGGTTCATCTTTAAGTCCCACAGAGACAAAAACAAAAAGCTGGGCTGGAGATTTAGCTCAGTGGTTCCAGCACCTGCCTAGCAAGTGCAAGGTCCCTGGTTTGATCCCAGTAACTACATACAGCAGTACCAGGTGCGGTGACTCACGCCCACCACATAGTACAATGCCAGGTGTGGTGACTCAGGCCTGTCATCCCAGCACTCGGGAGGCAGAGGCAGGAATATTGCTGAGTTCGAGGCTTGCCTGGCTTACATAGTGAGCTCAGGGCCAGCCTGAGCTACCAAGTGAGACCCTGCCAAACACACACACACACACACACACACACACACACACAAAACAAAACAAGAAAAAGCTTCCATCTCATCAACTGGAAAAATGGTACTAATAATTAATACTCTACTAAAGTTGCAAAGATGCATACATTAATTGCTAAAACACTATGTTGCAAGAACTCTATCTTCGAAGAGTAATATAAAATGTAAATGTTAAAAAGTTATCTGTAAATCAAAATGAGATGTGGTACCTCTTAGACCATACTTTCTAAAAATCACTGGGGAAGGAAAAACAGAAGCAGCCCACATCTATTCATAAGTTTAAATTTTTTTGAGGGACTGGAGAGGGATCAAGTATAAAACTACCTTAAAACAGAAGATTTCTGATAATAAAGTCTTAAACAAATTTGGGAATGAATTTTTATAAAGATTTCTTATATTTTTTTTAAAAAAGGATCTATTTTCCATAAAGAGAAAGACCAGCTCCACTCTGGATTGAGGAGTAATTATCTTCCAGCTGTAAAGACACAGTTGTTCTCATTAATGGGTAGCACTCCAAAGAATCAAGAGGGTGTTTGAGTTTCCAAAATTCTGAAATGTGTAGTCGTTTAGCTGAAATTTTTATTTTGTCTTCAAACATTTCAAATATAGCCTCCTAACCTACAGAGAAATACTGTATATGAAATACTCATGTCTAAGTTATCTCCACCTTTTTTAAAAACAGCATGTAAATAGATTTGTGGAAATACACAGCCTAAGGGCTTCTTGGGCTCTGTTGCTACAACAGTAGGTGAGGTCAGACTTTTTATCTCCTTTTTATCAGGTCTTGACTGTTTCCATCTGGAGAGCTCTAGACTTCCTACTCTCTGCTCCCTCTCTTCCTCACAACTGTCCGCTTCTGATTGTTTTGGGAGCTAAAATAATCAAAGTCTTGGAGAAAGAATACAAAAACAGAAGGGAACCCAACAAAGGTTTGGCAAGGCCGGGCACAGTGGTGCACATCTGAGACCCCAGCTACTTCAGAGGTGAGGCATCAGATCACGAGTTCTAGGCCAACCTGAGCAACTCAGGGAAACTGTCTCAAAGTCAAAAATCAGAACGTGCGGAGAGGGACGTGGGTTGGTGGTAAAGCGCTTGCCTAGCAGGTACAAGGTCCCGGGTTAATCCCCAGCATCTAGAAAAGTTTCAGGAAGGACTCAAGGCTCACCTGTGCACAGCCTCCTGCTAGCGACATTCCACCCCGCCTGAGGCCTGCTGAGGCTCACATCTCCCATGGCTGCCTCAACTCCAGCCTCGCAGACCTGCCCCAAGAGTGTCACTTCTGGTAAACTCAGCTCTTTCAGCCGCGTCTTCCATTCAGCCAGTAGGATAACCGTTCTAAAGTAACCCTCACAGGGGCCTTTGGCTAGAAGCAGATCTAGTGCAGAATAAAAATGTGGTACCCTTTGTTCAGAATTCATTATGCATGTCAAGATGGTGACAGTGGAATAAACCACACTCTCCTGAACATCTCTGTAGTCCTGTGTGACAGGAGACTGTAGCCACATGAAGCCAGAATGAGCTCAGAAACCCCTGTGAATTGAAAGTTGGCTTTCTGTTGAAAACATGGATGCAGTTAAAATTCAGCGACCTGTTAGTCATGATGGTACATGTCTGTAATCCTAACACTCTCAGAGTCTAAGGCAGGAGGTTTGCAATTTCCAGCCCAGCTCACAAAACTTGGTGAAACCATCTCAAAATAAAAAAATGTAAAGGGGCTCAGGATGTAGCTCAGTGCAAAGGCCCTGGGTTTGGCCCCTAGTACTACACAAACAAGAAAAGAAAATGTTCTTTATGAAAGATTTTTGGTTGCCACAGTCATTTCCATTTTGTCTTAGATGCTGAGGTGATCTTATTTGATCACACAGGGTTTCTTCTTCCCAGACTGTGAGCTTCTGAGTCAAGTCTCACTCATTCAGCTGTGAATTACCATAGATGGGGTGTTCCTGGTATGTTAGTTACTACAGATGAGAATGGTCTGCAGTGAGGGGAATCTGTTAGAGACTGGGCACCCGCTGCCCAAATCCACTTACCTAATGCACAGTGCCAACACAGCCATGAAACCTGAATGCTGAGGTTTTTGGTTTAGGAAAACATTTGTTGGGCTGGAGATTTAGCTCAGTGGTTCCAGTGCCTGCCTGGCAGATGCAAGGTCCCTGGTTTGATCCCCGGTAACCACATATGACAATAGCGGGCTTGGTGACTCACTCACGCCCACCAGCAGTCAGTACCATGATGCTGGGCATGGTGCCTTGGGCCTGTAATCCCAGCACTTGGGAGGCAGAGGCAGGGGGATTGCTGAGTTCGAGGCTTACCTGTGCTACATAGTGAGCTCAGGGCCAGCCTGAACTACAAAACAAGACCCTGTCTCAAAAAAAAAGGAAAGGAAAGAAAAGAAAAGAAAAAATAATTGCTATCTGATGTTTGCCTATGTGGCGACTTGGCTAACAGAGGCCTCTGCGTGATACAGTTTCACCACTACGGGTCTAGAACCTTAAAAAGCACAAAGGCAAACTTCATGAGAAAAGGAAACTTGTGTGTCTGGAACCCTGGCCTCAACCCTCCCAGTTCATGGTCAGTCTTGTGGGGGCTCGGAGGTTTGCAAATGAAAGAAAAAAAGCCAGCTCCAGGCAGGGGTTTCAGTGGTCACGGCCATCTTCCGTTTCTCTCAAGCTCCCCCGAAGTGTCAGCTGGCATGATCTGTGCTGGTGCCAGAGGCTATCCTACACTCACCAGAACCTCCCCCGGCCCACTCCTTGCCACTGGATCATTCAGAACCCCACCCTTGTCCAACTGGGTCCTACATCTCATTCTTGCAGGACTGTTTGCTAAGTTCATAACCATGAATTCCTGTTATGAGTCACTGGGACTATGGTCTTTCACTTACTGGAATGAAATTTGTGACAGCAAAGGGACTCAAACCAAAAGACAGCCCCAGTGATGACCGTATCAGGCACTATGGCTGAGTTTCAGGTCCTCTATCTACCTCGTACCAGCACTCAAGGGGACAACTTCTGTTGTCCTCGGAAACAGTAGCCCTTCAAAGGCTGGCTGTAAGTCTCCTGATTTTATGAAACCCACTTATGAGAAGGGCTTTGTTGTGGGGCACTCTAAAGGTAGTATGTTGTAGTTTTATTAGAATACAGGCCTTTGGTTTTTTTTCTAGGATTTGGGATTTATAAAATGGCTGGATCCTATAGTCAGTACAAATCAGTATCTTTTTAGTAAGATCTTTAGTCCCCAGAACACAGTGCTGTTAAAAACCTCTCATAGAGAAGTTCAGATTAAAGCATAAACCAAGCTACCTACTGTGGCCCAGCCCAGTTTGTTTCATAATGGGTAAGACAGTGGTGCTGACTGCAACTCTCAGGTAGAAAAATAATGGGCCCATTTTCTGTTTCTTGTCATTTTTCTCAGTGTGAACCCCAGGGGACCAGAGATAACATACCTGGCTAATGCTAGCTTTAAGAAAGAGCCATGCTTTCTGTATGGAATTTGAAACCAAGATCCCTTTACTTAACTTGATTAAATTGTTCCTGAATGTTCTTTGGGTAATTTCTGTCTGTGCACAAGGTCGTTCAGCTTGGATCGCCATGGTAACCCCACTTGGTCCTCTTCTAGGAGCCAAGTACACACAGATATGGGAGTTACCAATCCTTTAAAAAGCCAGTTTGAGCTATTACTGAAAGACTGTGATAAGGAGACTTTTATTTCTCATCACTGATAATGGTTTTAATTTAGAGTTGGAGCAGTTCTCTCCTGTACTAAGTGGAGCTGGAGGACACAGAATGTTATTATTCTAAAACTGATAGGATACAAACTGCCCAAACAGGTAGAACTGAAAACTTTAGCTGCTGTTATGATATACTTTCAAGCAAAGAATTCTGTGTAAGTCATTTGTCACTTTCATGATTTTTACCAAATTTAAGTGCCACCTGAAATGTTTTTACATTTTCTCTTTAAACCTATTTACTGCTATATGTGAACAAATTCATTTTTCTTTTTAAATGGAAAGCATTAAAAGGAAAGTATTACTTTCCTTAATTGGAGATAATAAGTACCATGAAAACAAAGGTTATCAAGCTGTAGCTAATTTGCTTACCAAAAGTTCTGCGCCCCAAGACTTGCCTCCCTTTGGGAGACTGACCTGGGGTGAAGACACTTCTACTACCATCAGATTGCAGTTTCCCTTCTAGGAATATGATGGCTGGAAAAAAGCAGCCTTTTTTAAAATCTCTTCCTTTAATTATTTCAATGCTTTTTATTCCAAGTTGTACTCAGCCCACTTTTGAGACACACTGTCTTTGGAAAAATCCATTCCTTTTGTATTCTTTGTGAGAAAGTCGCTGAAATTGTGTGAAATTTCTTTCCTGAATGGGATAAAACTCCCCAAGGGAGGTATACATGCTCCCTAAACTCAAGAAGTGTATCTGGAATAAATGATCATAGCAAAGAAAAAGATATGGCGAAAGTGTAAAAGCAAGAATGCCAGAAATATACAAGTACTTATCTATCCAAGAATCTGCTGCAGGGGAGAAACGATTTTTCAGTGTTGTACACTGGATCTGGCCTCACGTTAGAAGAGCGTTTGACAAAGCAGGGTGACAGTGGCGGTGGTTATGTGTTGACTCAGGTTATGCAAATTATATTCCCACTCTCCCAGCATGACAAAGCCCTAATGCTCACGGCTGGGAATGGGCTGGCACAGTTGGAGAGGTTACGGGAAGCAAGCTTTGGAAAGAACATGAGTGGCAGGCAGAGAGCCAGTGTGCTCCCTCACACCGTGGCTCAGGTAAAGGTGCATGGTGCAAGGGAAAACCTCTGCAAGGTCAAGGCCTTTTCCAAAATACAAACGAGCCTCCAACGTGAAAAAAGTCCCCTTTTTCACAGACCTAGTCTCAAATACTTTCTTATTCAAAAATGTCATGTACTTAAGATTTATTTACACAGTGCAAAATGAGCTGTTTTCAATAAACTGGCTTCTAGAGAAGCAACACCTATTTCTGTGCCCATGTGGGTCCCTTTCTGAGAAACCCAGTTTCATGTAGGACACTGTATATGGATTTTGTTATTTAATTATTGCAGACCCCTGGAAATTGCAAACAGTTGCTTTGCTCCTTTGTCACAATCCCTGTGGTATTAATTGCTGTAGAGAGCTGTCTTGGGTAACAATGAAAAAGAATGGACAAGAGAGAGGCAAATGAGTTATCAAAGCAGAGTAGCTCTCACAGCAGTTGGCGGGAGCCAAGCTTTCCGGAGCCTGGTGAACTCTGTCGTGTTACTGACCCGCCTGGCCTCCAAGGCTTTGGTCAGCTGCCCAGACGTTTTGGGATGAGCCTGAAGAAAGGAGCTGCTTGAGCTACGGCTGCACAGCCTGGGGGAAGATTTCCATTTTCAGGGCTATGATGCCATGATTTTAATTTGGGCAATCCCCATATTGGTCAAGCAGTGCGAAATCTTCAGCTCTGTTAAACCTGGAGAATGGTTTTCAGAAAGATTTTACCTTTTTTTATTCAAAGGCTAAATTTTCAGTTAAGCCAAACACAGAATCAAAAGGCAAAGTTTGAACCTTTTAATTTACTGAACCTCAAGCCTACTTTCACTTTTTAAACTGAATTTCAACTTTGATATATATCCAGTGAGGCATGAGCAAGAACTAGAATTTCTTGGTTTATAAAATTAGCACTGCACAATATTTCTAAAAGCAAACTTCAGACGAAAGACTCCTTAACTCTCTACTTCTTTCGAACTGCATCGTCCCTTTGGGAAGGGATGTGTCTCGCTGCCCGGGTGATACAGCTCTTGGTCTGTGAACTAATGAAATCATGTTTGTCGTTCAGGTGCAGTACTTCTTCAAGATCTTGGATAATTAGCAGGACAGAAAGTAAAGAAGTCACAGGCTGGGGCATTTAGACAAGAATGAATCACAGACAAGAGGAATGTGTTCATTCTTTTATTGTCCATTGTTTTAACCTGACTGATACAAGATCAACAAGAGCACTGTACTCCTGGCAATTATTACATATGTTAGAACATGGATTTGCACTGTAGACAACATTTAACACCAGTCTATGGGGTACTGCATTGCTTTTTATAAAGTTCAAAATAAAGATTTATTTTCAAACAAGTGACTTTGGTTTATTTCATACATTATACTTTTTCTTGCAGAAAAAAATAAAATTGTACAACTGCATAAATATAAAATTCTTCCACCATGAAAATGGTTAAAACATTCATAAAGACACAGCACCAGCATGTGATGCCTCCAGAAAAAGGAAAAAAAGGAAAAGAAAATGTACAAAGCAAACTAATTAGCCCTGTCACTAACCAAAGTGACAGGCAGAGCCAGACCTCAGACAGCTTCAGAACACACCGGAGGACCAGGGAAGAGATGTCAAGACGGCATTCAGTAAAAGCACAACACAACCCATCACCCTTTTTGTGTTTTTCTGTAGTCACTTAAAATTTAAAGGGCAGTTCCCCTATGACAGACAGCCCACCCCCCCCCAAGCCCCAAGGAAAAAGAAATCTAACATCACAGGGGGAGACCATGGAGTGTGTTAAAAATGCTCATCGATGGGCCATTATTTTGGAAAGAGCCAAACCAAAACACAGAAAGAAAGAAAAAAAAGAAAAAAAGTACCATGCCAGTTTTATTCCCATTGAATATTTACACCTTGGACAGCAAACCTTGCTCACATAAAGTAGAAAACAGATATGATAAAACATGGCTTGGAAAATGACCAGAGTATGCACCTATAGTACTGTACACTAAATAAAATACACAAGGCAGCAATACTTAGGGGCCAGAAACACTGCTTACTACAAGTCAGTTATGGAATTATAATTTACAGTAAAAATGGGCACGTCCCAAGGCTCAATTTTTCTTTTTCTTTTGTCATTTACAGTAGAATAAATATTTTGTTGCTATTGCTACACTTTAAATTTACATTCTAACCTATTAAATGCAGAAAGCTAGTGTAAAGCATATAGATTAAGTGTAGGTCCCATACGTATGACAGTTTGTTCAAGACTAGTAGGTTTTTGTAATTTTTTAACTTATTAAATGGCTAGTAGGGAGGATCTGTGCTTGTGATCAGCTCTTAACTTCAATTTTTACATCAAAGCGTCCCTGGAAACGGTCTTTCTCACTGTACCCAATGTTCTCACCGTACGCCTTACACTCAATGCGAATTTCCGTGTCCAAGGTCAGGTTGGTGAACTGTACGGCCAGCAGGGGCTGCAGATACTTGGGTTGCAGCAGTCTGCCGTAGTAGGGATAATACTGCAGAGGAAAACCGGCGAAGCCGCCCATCCCATAGTATTCCACAGTTCCAATTTTATCCTTGTCTTCTTCTCGCTAAAACCCAGAGGGAAATGCGGTATTAATGGCTCATGAACATACAAGACGCAACCCCGCGGAGCAGTCTGCAGGCTACTGCTGCACAAAACGGAGCCAGCCTGACACATTGTGCTCAGACTTCCTCCTCCGCAAGTGCTGGAAGACAGTGGTAGGAATCCGACGCCCCAGGAAGAACATACATCCCGCCAGCCTTGGGACATGGCAACAGAAGGAGGCTGTTTTTTCATTGTGCAAAAAGGGATGCTAAGACAAAGGCCCAAGGGCATTTCTCTAAGCCTACACACAGCCTCTGCTATGGCAAGGCTGGCAGGGCAAGAACTCCCTGTACAGACCAGTCCCAGCACTGCCATCTCTGCCATACTCACCTACCACTTTTTAAGTCTCTTTTGGTGTTAGCATAAAGTGGTACTGTGGATTCCCTTTTATTCTACCCTTTCTCTCTGAACAACTGTCATCAGCTCTCTGCTTTTAGATCTAGGCTGAAAATGTCTTGCTACCTTTACCTTTCAGGGTTTTTTGTTTTTGTTTTGAAACCAGGATTCAAACTTGGGACCTTATACTTGCAAGGCAGTCACCAGAACAACTGAGCTAAATCCTCAGCCCAACTGTCTAGTATTTTTTTAAAAGAAAGCCATATCAAAAAAAGTTGTTTTTTTTTTTTTTTTGAGACAGGGCCTCACTTTGTAGTTCAGGCTGGCCCTGAGCCCACTATGTAGCCCAGGCAAGCCTGGAACTCAGCAATCCTCCTGTCTCTGCCTCCCGAGTGCTGGGATGACAGGCGTGAGCCACCACGCCTGGCAAAAATTTTTACGTGAGCCAGAGATTTAGCTCAGTGGTTGCAGCTCCTGCCTAGCAAGCACAAGGTCCCTGGTTCTGTCCCCGGTAACCACATACAACAACACCGGGCGTGGTGACTCACACCTGTCATCCCAGCACTCGGGAGGCAGAGGCAGGAGGATTGCTGAGTTCCAGGCTTGCGTGGGCTCCATAGTGAGCTCAGGGCCAACCTGAACTACAAAGTGAGACCCTGTCTCAAAAATTTTATGTGACTTCATTAAAAATAAAAAAAAAAGCTGTGCCACCCCCAATTTTCTAATAAATGCCATGGACCAGATACAGGCACTTCTGTGGTTAGTTCTCAGTTCTATTCCAATGGATTAAATTCAGGTATCTGAATTTCTCATAGCAAGAGAGAAATTAACATACAGTTTTGTTCTTGCTCTTTGTCCTTTCAAGAAGTTTTGAAAAATAAAGGTTCACCTAATATAGTTAAAACTTTCTGAGACTCATACTCAAGAGCAGTGTTTCTTGTTTGCTGTATTAGAGTGTTGCCCCATCTTAGAACAATGGCATTCGTTCCCTCCTTCCCCCGCCTACTTGCCCACTCGCGCTCGTGCCCTCAGCGTCCTCACCTTGCCAGTGCACTGAACGGGCAGAACGTACTGGTTGTACCTTGCTCCGCTGTACGTGTCCACAGACTCCAGGGACTCATTCTTAGGAGGCTACAAATAAAACCCACCATGGTCAGTACAATGCGCATCACGTTTAGAAGAAAAACTGATCACACACAGTAGGTCAACCATCCGGATAGCAAATGAACAACTCCCTCAGCCAACCTAGGGAAAGCCCGTTTGCAAGTTGTTTCCTGAGCACAGCTAGGCTGTGGTGCGGCCCAGTGCTTCGCGGAACTTCTCGTGAGAACCCTTGATGCAGCTGTACTCAGGGACGGCAAGAAACCAGAGTCCCGACAAGGCTGCCCGCTATGGGCGAAGCCCCTAACAATGACACGGGGAAGCTGGCTGACACTCGGGTTTTCCTCCCGATCCAGGGACAGATAACACCATCCTTCCCCCTCAAGACTGCCTTCTGCGGGGTGGCTTTCCTCCTCCTTTCTCATCTCCACGGTCGGGAGGGGAGTGTTTCTTCCTAACTATTCAAGAAAGTCCAATATGCAGGACAGGTAAAGATAGTGTTCCTCACAGGAAAGGATAAGTCCATACAGGATCCAGAGGACAGTCTGAAAACGAACCGCTGTCCTGAAATACTCAGAGGTGCCCGCCCTACATCCCTGGCTCGAATCTGCCACAGCAGTGGTGGGAAACAGCCACTTACTCGTGTCCACGTGACCTGCGAGTCCTGACAGGAGATGTTACCTCTGCCAGGTCTGAGTCTGAGGTGGACAGTTCCTCGCTCGCCTTGGCAAGGAATTCGTATTTGGGTGTTACTGCGCTTTATTTTGGAAAGGAAGCAAATGACTACGTAGAGCTGAGTCTTCCGGAAGGGGAAATGCTTAGTGGCCCAGGCATACCACAGGAGAGCCTAGGGCTCACGCCAATGCCAAAATAGCTGGCAATCCAGGTGGGAGTAACAAATTAGAAGAGGCAATCGATAACCAAGTGGAGGCCGAACGCAAGAGAGAGAAAAAAGAAAAAAGTTAATTCATCACTTAACAGACTAGCCCAATGTGGGAAGAGGCTCTGTGAGGTACAAACATCACTGAATGTCTACGACAAGGCATTTCTGTTTTGTGCAATAAAATCATCATTTGGAAAAAACCTTTTTCTCAGATGACTGGATAATAGTTTCAGTACACCTGCATGGCTGCAATAGGCCCTAACCCAGAATATGGCTAGATGCCCAGGAGATTTTCTCTTGAACCCAGGACTACACAAGGTGGGCAAACCCATCCCAGGAGAGTTTTAAACTTAAAAATATCTTTTCCACTACAGCCCATTTCCCTTTGAATATTTTCTATTTCCCAATACCTACCATATATTGTAGAGCTCACGAGGTGTATATATAATATACCAATAAAAATTCAATTAAGAGCCAGAAATTTAGCTCAATGGTTCCGGCACCTGTCTAGCAAACTCAAAATTCCTGGATCAATCCCAGGTAACCATATTCAATAATTCTGGGCGTGGTGACTCACACCCACCAATAATCAGCACCACACACCACAATGCCAGGTGTGGTGGCTCATGCCTGTAACCCCAGCACTCGGGAGGCAGAAGCAGGATTGGTGAGTTTGAGACTTGCCTGGGCTACATAGTGGGCTCAGGACCAGCCTGAACTATAAAGCGAGATCCTGTCTCAAAAAAAAAAAAAAAAAAGATTCAAATTAAAAATATATATACATATCTTTTCCAATCTCTACTTTCAAAGTTTCCACGCTATACAAATGTTACCTGGGTGTTAAGCAGAGGTATTAACAATGGAGCCATGGAGCTCTCTTTAAAATTTGGCTTTGCCACTCAGAATTTCTGTAACTTTAGAAAATGATAATGATACCCTAAACTCTAGGAAATTCAGGATCAATTAAAAAATAATGGTATTATTTTACTACTGGCTTTCAAAATGGGCACTTATTATATCTTAAAGCTTCCTTATATTATCTTCTCATATCAATTAAATGCGCCAACCGAAATGTGAACAGCCCATCTGAATCCTGGCCCTACAAACAGGACTTGCCTTTGGTTTAAAGCCCAGCACTCGGTTGAGCTTTATGATGATGCAGGGTTTGCCTTCTCGGTAGCCGTAACTGTCATCCTGGATTCCAGAGCAGTTGCCCAGCCAGTCGAGCTTGAATCTGCAGACCTTCCTCTCACCCCGTTCATGGTTAAATTCTCCACGTTCTTTGGGCTCACTGGGTACAGCTGAAAGTACAAATAGCATTTTTATATTGTACCATTACTTCCCTGAGCGCCACTGAGAAAGGAAGAGGCACTTGCTCATCACATTTCCTATGCTGAAAGAGCGCTATGCTCCACGCATTGCATAGCCCCATCTCTCATCTCCTTACTGAGAGTGGAAGGCCACTCTACTGAAGGCGCTCGCCGGTACACGGCCCCACAGCAAAGCTTTGCAGTAACTGCACCTAATAATCCATACTTAGTCTCTGGCAATATTCTTCTTCCTCTTAATAATGGATTACTTGATTATACAGAAGACGGAAGGGAAACTGGATCAACAGGCTTCCGAAGTAGCACCATTTCTACAGGTCAACACTGGCTTAGCTCAATAACAGAGAAATCATAATTAGAAACAAATTAAAAGAAGGCTTTCAGAGCCGGAGATATAGCTCAGTGGTTCCAGTGCCTGCCTAGCAGGCTCAAGGTCCCTGGTTTGATCCTGGTAACCACATACAACAGTACTGGGCATGGTGACTCATTCCCACCAGCAATCAGTACCACGTACCACAAATGCCAGGCTTGGTGGCTCAAGCCACCCAACACTGGTTGCTGAGCATGGTGGCTCAAGCCTCCCAGCACTCAGGAGGCAGAGGCAGGAGGACTGCTGAGTGCAAGGCTTGCCTGGGCTACATAGTGAGCTCAGAACCAGCCTGAACTACAAAGTGAGACCTGGTCTCAAAAAAAAAAAAAAAGGCCTTCAATACTTTTTGAACTGGGCTGGGGATGTAGCTCAGTGGCACCACACCTGCCTGGCAAACATAGGTCTTGAGTCTGAGTTCCAGTCCTACCAAAAAAGATTTTTTGAACTGGAAGTTTTTTGATGGTTAGAAATTTCCTGTAGTTATGCCCCTAACGTATGTTAAACAGCAAAAAGGGAAAGAGAGCCTGGGTTTGTTTTTCACCATTTCAACCACAATTCAAAAAAACTTTTTTAACTTGCATAAAGGCTGTGAATCCTTGTTTAAACCACCTATTCAACTGAGAAATTTTATTTTAGCATTTTAAATTCATCTCACATAAAAGCCAGAAAAAGATGAAATGAATATAAATGGTGCAAGTATTTAAATATCTATTTCTGATAATACTATTAACATTTACAATTTAATTATTTTAACATATTAAAATTTACTATTGTCCCTTCAAATGGTAAAATGGTTCAAAATTTAATTCTGCTGTGAGGCTTATTTACTCTTGTTATCATTTGGGCTTTTAAATTATGAAAAATAAGATGAAAATCTTCTTAAAATTCTATGAGAAATTCACAGTGCAAACATTTCCTTTAAATTTCTGTATTTTTCCAAAATGACTTAAAAATGGCAATTCACCTGGTCATATGACCAAACTCTAGTCTTCCATATAGAGAACAGGGCTGGGGGATTTAGCTCAGTGGTTCTAAGTTTGATCCGCAGTACCAAAAAAAAACCAAAAAACAAAAAAATCCATACAAAGAACAGCTGGTATCATCTGTATCTCTGAGATTTTTTTTTTTTTTTTGTAGATCTGAGAATGTGCCTGGGAAATTCATTCTCCAGGTGACAAGGGAGAAAATGTATTCATGTCAATTACTTAATAATAGAACCCAGGGCCTCACACATTCTTTACCTTTCATGACCCATATCCTTGTCCATAATGCCCAACTGCATAAGAAAGAGACACATAGGACCTATAATGTAAAATAGGCCCAGACTGTAATTCCTCCTCCATCACTATGGGTCATGTAGCTAAGTACACCAGAGTTGTCCCAGGAAGAGACGGACCTTTGGGCTCCTTGGTAGGGAGAGCTTTTAGGCGGAGGATTTGGAAATAAGCAGTTGTACTTCTCGGAAATAAGCAGTTGTACTTCTCCGTTGAGTGTAAGAAATAAAACTCTACCTGTGGTCTTTGGGTCTAAATGATGTCTAAGAGTATTTTTAAAGTTTTAACACCTTTCAAAAACAAACAAAAAAAAAGAATCTTCTTCATTGGCCAGAATTTAATCTTATTTCAAGGGTATCTCTTAATCATAAGAAGCAGAAATGGGAAGTAAGAATTAGTGTAAAACAAAAGCTAGCCACAGGCATCTGTAATGAAGCTACTTACGGCCACAGTCCTCAAAAATCATGTCGTCCTTCTGGGCTGTGTCTTTGTACTTGTCCAGGAACCTAATTATGTTCAGCACATAGGCTTCATAGGTCTTGGGATCAGCAGGACGGAAGGAAATTTCAGTCTTTTGGATCCGAGGAATCTGTGTTAATCCTAGGCAGGGGGGAAGGTTAGGAAGGCAGAAGTCATTAGTGGGAAGTCAACTACAGTTATTTAAAAGCAGATTTTTCCTGTGTAGGCTAAATTATTGCCTCCCTTGTCAAATCACTCTGTGACACTGAGATTAAATACCGAAGTATGACAGTGGCTTGCTGTCCTATACTATTCACCATCCTTCCTTCCTAGCAGGCATTACCTCCATTTCATGAATAAAAACGTTACTTGCACTGAAACCCTAACGATTTGGCCCAAGGGAGGATGGAGAGAGGGAGGTTGAACCCTAATTCTAATCTGTGTACGCAGTTTCTCCAAAGCCTTTTGTTTTCTACTACCTTTCTATGCACACATTTTCAAACACGTCCAGCGGGCATTTCCCTGTACATGTAAGCGATGTGCACAGATCAGCAGATTTATAACCATTCCAGGAGTATTTGGAGGGGAGTGAGTGGCAGCGTATCGTTCACTGGAAGTCTTTTGGAAACACATGCCGTAGTTTCCCAGCACGTTTTGTGTGTCCTGGTCGCCCCCATCACTTCCTCCGGGGTCGGGACCGCACCCGCTGCTCTCTTGCCTCTGGGAGGCCACACAGGAAGCCCGCAGCCTCCGCGCCAGGCCTGCAGATCCTCTCCCAGGAAGCCCTGAGGGGTGCTCTCAGGCAGGCACGATGAGATCGCTAAGTGCCCTTGGTATATAGGACCACCCCTCTCAGGAGCTCAAACCCAAGAGTGGAAAAAGTGTGACACAGCTACGAAGACAGTCACAGGATGAAAGGGGAAGTGGCGACCAAAGCGTATGAGTCATCAGCGCCACTTGTTGGGCTTGTGAGCCGGGTTTGAGTGGGAGATGGGCTACGTGACTGTCGTGTTCCCCGGCGACTGAGGGGGGCTCTGAGCTTCCAAAGCGACGATTAAAGTGGGCTCTAAGAGCGAGCTTCTCCAAGGTCACGAGCTTGCTGAGAGCAAGGGGGGAAGACAAGGAACACGTGGGTGGAGAGCTGCGAAAGCACCCCTGGCCAAGGCTCTAGAAGTGAGGTCAGGAATCACTTTTAAAAGGGCGCTAGGCATGGTGGTGCACACCTAGAATCTCCGTACTCAGAAAGCCGAGGCGGGTTCAAGGCCTGGCGGAACCCGCAGCAAGAACCTATCTCGAAACCCCAACAAGGAATCATTTCAAAAAAAAAGATGAAGTAGAACTTGAAGAATATGGGGAAGAAAAGCTATCAACCGTTATGGAAATCAGTCTAAGGGGAAGCGGTGCATAAAAAAACCCTTTAGTTTAACAACGAACAAAGGTTATCACATTTTACAATGGAAAATTGTTCCTATGTCCAAAGCAATTTAAAGATAACCTGAACAATCTTTCTCGTGTTAAGTTAGAAGACTGGCACTGTGCTCGTGTGTAGCACACAGAAGCGATATAGCAAACGTGGGAAGTATTTGCAGAAACAAGCTTCCCTGAAGGCTGCAGCGGTCACCCAGGGTCCCCTGAAAGGCGCGGGGCAGCCGGGGGGCGGTCCCTGGTCATTCCTGGCTGGAACTGTGAACAGGACACTTACGTCAAGGTGACCTGCCAGGACCTGGGCACAGTGCAGGGAAAGCCCGGAGCCAGGGCTCACTAGATCTCAGGGGAACAGAGTGTACTCAGAGGAAGCCTCGAGTCGGGAGGAAGCACGTGACCCCGAGCGGAGCCCTGCTCCACAGGCCACTGGAAACCCAGGGAAGACCGGCGCTCTGCACCTGTCGGGAAGAATGCAGCGAGAAACCCTCTGTTCAGAGTCAGAGAGAGAGAGGAGCAGCGGACAGCTCAGAGGGCAAGTACGGAAGGAAAGTAACTGTCAGAGCCACAGAGCAGGCTCACTGCTCTCGGCTACCAGTGTGGGAGCGACCGGAGTGCAAGATCCAGAGGGGCGGATGAAAAACCAAGCTGCTGACAAGATGCAGAGTCCACCAGGTGCGATTCAGAGGGGCTGATCCGACCACTCAGAAGAGGAAAGTGACTCCAGAAGGTCCCACTGGGCTCATGACGAACCGCAGAGCGAGTGGTGCGCGCCCACACTGGCTGCTTGCGTCCGCTCTCCTCAGGGCCACGGCTGTGCGGGCGGGGGGGCGCTGCTGCTTATCACCAGGTGCTTCTGGGGAACAGAGGGAGCAGGGAGGAGGGGGCTCACGGGCGGCCTCCTCCCCGCAGACGCCAGGGAAGCGGCCGACCTCCGCGCCTCCGGCTCGTCCCTGTGGTGCTCTCCTCGGGAGCCCCCGGCCTTCCTCCCGGGCGGTGCCTGTCACCAGCCGCGTGGGAGCAGACTCGTGGGAAGGGCAGGGGTTACTGTGATGGGCAGGGCTGCCGGGACCCAGCCAGGAGGTACTCAGCTCAGCACCCTGTCTCATGCATGCCCTGCACACGAGGCCTGCACCCCACAGCCCCCCGCCTCCACCGCTCAGCCAGGCCGAGTCCGGGTGTCACCGTGGCAGAGACCGAGCCCTGACCTTGGTCCACTGACCGGCAGTCCTAAGGCACAGGGGTGAACAGGCTCCCGGGACCTGCCTGCGCCGGTCTCCCGAGCGGAAGGTCGGCCGAGGGTGCGGAGAAGCTCAGCGTGCTTGCTCTGTTCTACAGCTGACATCACCCACTGCAGTCTCGGAGGGTCCTCGAAGGTGGTCCTTGGTGGCCTTTTAAGATACTCAACATGTGACCCAAATGTTGTTCCAGAAAGCCATGGATGACTTGGGGCAAGGCCGCACAGTGTGCTCCTGCCGACGCTCACGCACGGACCACTCGGCCACGAGACGTCCGGGAGGCACGGGCCGCTGCGCCCTCCCTCACCAGCGTGGCACGGCTTGTGACTTTCTCCCCCGGGCCCAAGCGGGACCCGCCCCTTGCCCTGTTCTGAGACATCGCTGATGGGATCTTTTCCAGAGCACGAGGCACAGCTCTCTCCTTCAAAGGAATCTCTCTACAGCAATTACAGACTCACATGGGCCTCGAAATGATGCCTAAACCCTGTATACCACTTACTGTACTTTTATGAGGCCACAGGCGAGAAGGGATTGAAAAGAACAGGATTGAACTTGGCAACTTTATTATTTCGAATCTGCTTTAAATTCCTCCACTATTATACTCCCCAGCGTCCCCCAAGTCCCATCCTGCCGGCTGGCACCCCCGCCAGCTGTTCACACACTGGGCTGGACACACTGGGGTCCTCCCTCCCCTACTGCCCACTCCTTTAAGTTGCTAGCAAAACCCTGGAACAAGGGTGAGCTTTGTTTGCGACGGTAACTCTAGAGGCCAAAGACAGCAGAACACCCAAGCACTTGTGGTTTCAAGTTCTATTCCAGGAAACACATCTAACCTTCTCCTCACCAGTCTCCTGAACTTCAGTTTCTATCAGGCAGGCCCAGCTGTACACAGCTTTACTCTGATGGGACCGTTTGCCTTCAACTACACATCATCTTATAATAAAGTCACCTGAAAGGATTGAAATTTAATTACTTATGTTTGTTTGTTTAATATGTGTTCTCACGACACTGACCCCCCCCCATTTCACCCTCTTGAGTAGGCAGGACCGGAGGCCTGTACGTCCCCAGCCACTGAAATTTTAATATTTTCTTTTCAACTTTACATTAAGATTTTAATTTAGCCTGGTCCGATGGCTCACACCTGTCATCCCAGGACTCGAGAGGCAGAGACAGGAGGGTCGCTGAGAGTTTGAGGCCAGCCTGGGCTATATAGTGAGTTCAGCATCAGCCTGAACTACAAATTGAGACCCTGTTCCCCCCCCCCCAATAAAAGATTTGAGTTTAAAAAAAACCCTCCAGTCTCACACTTGCTTTCTAGAGATGAGCAACTGGCTCTCCTCAGTGTCACTACTTCCTGAGAAACAAGGCGACAAGTAGGGAAAACACCTCCCATGCTTTCATCAGCGTTCAATGCAGAAAGGGAAGCAGATAAGAAAGAGGCAAAGGAAAGACAGAAGAGGCTTCTCATTATTCTCTTTCCCATTACCCAGTTTATGATTTTTCCTTCTACTCGGAGTTGGGAGTTTTAAGCCAGGCGCAGCCATCTTAACCTTGTAGCAGATCCTCAAATGAATCCCGAAGCACAGCTGCTTGTATGTCATTTAATACAGCTGATGAATCATCAGCCCAACACTCTAAATAGGTGTCATTTTCCACAGGGGCTTCAAGAGGACCCCGCTGACTGAGGAGGGTGCTTCAGTGCTACGGAAGTATCTAAGCAAGTATACCATGGGCTTGCTCGCCACATGGCCCCTCACAACCAAAGGCAAAAGGATTCCCCTTATTCCAACAATCTGGAATGACTTAAATCACACACACATCTCCCCTTTAAATGTTATTCTGTATACACTATTTCTTGATTTTGTTTCTCATTTACCCTTGACAGTGAGTGTCACCTCGGCTAACAAAATAACAAAAGAGAAAACAAGAAAGACTCCTTTGTGTTTTCTGGAAACCACTTGTCTCTGACCCACCCCGTCTGCTCAGGGTCCGCCTGTGACTCCTGGAGATTAGTGTCCCTGCCTTCCGGGTGATCCCTGCACCTTGTCTGAAGCTTGGATTCTTATGGAACTGCCCAACTGACTCTACAGTCTAGTTAGATATTTAACAGCACAGAGATCTTTCCTTCTTCCTTAGCGAAAGGCCCTTTGTCATTTATGGAATTATAGCGGGCTCTTGACTTATGAACTTGAACGGCTCCTGTGGGCTGATTATAGCTCCAGTTGGTCCTAAGTCAATAGCGCTGAGATCTGGATGTTTACCTGGGTACCAGCTAGAGTTTCAAGAGGCAGATGAATCTTTCCCTAACCTAATTAAGCCAAGTTGTTCATATGTCAGGCTGGTTGTTATGTGTGAGGGTTCACTGTTCCTTTTATTGTGAGACCTTTCATTCTAGTCGCATATTTATCTTCAGGAGAACAGAGGAAGAACTAAAGCATATACAGTTTGACAGAGAAGTTAGGTATGACATACTGGATAGTTCATAATGTGATGGTCCCTAATATAAAGGGAAAACACAAGCAGATTTACAATAATGCCTTTTTGTTCAAGGTAAAGAATAAGAACACACCGTATCTGTCTTGTCTAGAAACAAACTGTAACACTAGCTAACATGAGTTACTAAGGTCCTGAACTAAGAAAGTACAAGGTTAATATTCTTTCTGCTGCCACCCTCTGAGCTAGAGGCCTGTCCTTGGTTGAGTGTCACGAGAGTCAATCACCAAGGAAGCTTTACAGACCCACCGCCAACCCACCCAGTTTGTTGCGTGAACTCGTTACCAGGTTCTCGTTGGAGTCTCCACTTAGTCATCTCTCAGTGAGTCAAAGGGGTGAGAACCTCATTTGTGCAGCTCTGAGAGCCCTTTTTTGGGGGGGCGGTACCTCAGTATGAAGCCATGGCAGGGCTCAGACTACCATCAATCCTCCTGCCTCAGCCTCCCAGGTGCTGGGCTGACTGGCATGCACCATCATGCCAGCTTGCCAGGACAGAATTAAGTCATTCCTTAGGCTTCCTGCATACCCAACAAGTGACTTATGAGTTGCATCCTTGGCTGTAGAAAGAATGACACAGCTACATGGGCAGTCATGCTGTGGAAGCCATAGATCCCCGCCCGAAAGGCTTTTCCAAACCACAGGTCTGACAGCAGCTTCTGGAAACCAAAACCAGCACCAATCCCTACTCATCCGCAGGCTCAGACTCTGGGAAGAGGTCAGCAGGATCCATCTGAAGGCAGCAGAGAGAAAGCAGAACTCAGACCTGTGTATTTGTTGCTAAGATTACCCATTGATGGGTTCTAGCAGAAAAACCCCTTTTTAGTACTTTGAAATCCTCTCCCTTTTGAAACCTGAGCAAGAGAAATACAATAATAAAGTTTGGAAAAAAAAATAAGCTTTTCTGAGACTGCCATATGACTTGCTCAGGCATCTTACTTAATAAAGCAACGCACTTGGACATTAGTTCCCATGCTTTCACACAGGCTGAAAATGAAATGACCAGCGGTCCCAGTGTGGGTTGCTGGTTTCAGTCCGAGCTGTTCTCCTGACTCACTCCGGTTACCACTGTGCCAGGTGTCTGAGCCTTCTGCTGTCCCCATCAAGCCATTTACAAGATCAACACAGAGAGCCACCCATACAGTGGGAGGACACATCACACCTGCTTAGCAGGAAGCGGCCAGTGGGAATCCCCACCTGGGATGGACAGTCACCTTCTGTTCCCCGAAGCTGCCGAGTCCAAGTGGGTGGAGAGGGACAGTAGACAGGAAGGGGCGGCAGCGCTCCACTGGCCGGGCCGCAGGGGATCCTGAAGAGTACTGAGGGCACATGCTGTGTGTCGAGGGAAGCGTGTATGTTTGTGTGTGTGTGTGTGTCTGCACCTGCCCAGCCCACCTCACCCCAGATCCAGCGGTGTGGACAGATGAGCAAGAGGCTGCTGACCACCACGCCTGACTTCTGAGACCTCCTCTGGCCAACAGCCTGACAGCTGCCCGTGGTACAGTGCTCAAGGGAGAGATTATAGGACAAATACCATGCAAGTCCGTCACTTGAAATTCTTTTCCACCGTCTTTCCTAATCCAACATTTCCCAAGTGCTCTGCAGCAAAAGCTAAGATTTTATGGATGCCATGTTCCCTAGCACCTCATCCAAAGCTCATAATCTAAACATTCAGTACCCAAAATGAAGAGGCTGCTTCTTTTGGGGGAAGGGTAAGGATAGAAATAATAGAGGTTGCTTTCCACGGCTATCCTGAGTTAATAATGGTCACCATACAGTAGTACTTACTTCACAGATTTATCGCCTCCCTCCATTGTTGCAGGGTATTATTCCCATTTCACAGATGAAAAAACTAAGACTTGGTGCAGTTAAGGAGCCCTGGAGTGGTGGGTAGGAACCATGTCTAACTCCAAAGTCTCTGCTTTTCCTTCTTAGGTCAACCTGAACTTGAACCTGTATGTAGTGGGGGTCAGGAGCTACTTCCAAATTTAAATGAGGCAACATGAAATTGCTAACAATCAATCACTTCTGAGCTACAAAAATAGCACTTTCTCAACTTACTGTTTTTATTTGGGTTTTTCTAAGACAAGGTCTCGTATAGTTCAGGCTGGCCTTGAACTTACTATGTAGCCCAGGCTGGCCTCAAAGTAATATATTTGAACTTAGTATCTCGGCCAAGACTGTCGTGTTGTGCCATGTTCTTCAGTACTGCCCAGCAACAAGACCTTGGAAGGAAGACCATAATATGCTCCAGTGCCGGCATGGCACAGGGTCAAGAAACTGTGCACCCACTTTTTTTCCTACTTCACTTCCATTTTGCAGCTCAGTCCTCCCTATGAGTTCCATGTCCGGCCTTATCACCTTCCCCAGAACACACTTACACACCTACAGACCGGACTGCTGCTGTCTCCACGCACACGTGAGAACGGGTGCATGCGGGGAGGGCGCTCGGAACACGTGGCTGGTTTGTCTTCACGGCCCAGATTCACCAGAGGAAGGTGTGCAGTAAGCCCGTCATCCTTGAATGACCCAGTCTGCCACACCTCCTATCCGCACCTGATGTAGTTTTTCCTCCAGCACTGGAGATGGAACCCGGGGCCTTCACCACTGAGCTTCCTCACTGGCCCTCTCTTAAACTGTGAGGCAGGGTCTCACAACTTAAGTTCTAAGTTGCTTGGTTGTCCAGGACTCAAATTTCCCGTCCTCCTGTCTCAAGTCTTCTGGAAATGATAGAAATGTACCACCAAGCCCAGGTCAGTTTTCACTCGTGAACCATCATAAAAACAGAGGCTTAGAGAGAGTAAAGTGACATGAGAACCTTGTCAACATTTTCTTCCCTACATTTAAGTGGGGACACTTAAGGAATTGGTACTATCTCTCCAGGATACCAACTGTGACAAATGCCAAGGAGGAAGGGTCCCTTGGGAAACCAGGGGCCATCCAAGGGTCACTCGTCTCAGCAGTCGGCACTGGGTATCCTAGCTGGAGGTCGCCATTTTCATCAAATGAATGTCACATCGCTTGGCAGAGGCACGGTCAGACCTGAGTGGGACAAAGGGGGAGGAGCTCGAGGCTCACCCGACAGCGCCACAGATAAGGAAAGAAAGGGAGGGAGACCACCCGGATGGCGCAGAGGAGACAACAGGGAAGACGGGGACGGAAGACTTCTCCTGTGACTCAGACACAAGTGCCCGAGTGCATATTTCCAGGATGAGCCGCGAGCATTCCTCTGGAGAAGTGAGGGTTTGTCAGGTCACTCCAACTGCCGAGAGCACACTAAATATAGGTACTAAGAACATGTCTTTGGGGAAGGGGGGCTGGCGGGAAGGGGGTGCTGGAAAGCACAGGGCGCACAGATGGGCCAGGCAAGGTCATCTGCGAATGCCTACTTTCAGATTAGGCCCTTGGGCTATTCATTCTCAGAGGAGAAATTTCCCTTCTATTAGAATATGGAGGAAATGTATTATTTTATTAAAAGGTACATCTCAACAGTTTGTAAAGGACCACGTTTTTAAAATCTGGGAAATGAAAGAAAATGTTTGACTTTACAGTCATCTTTGGCTTTGAGTGAAAGCATTATAAAGAAATAGCACAGTTGAAGAGTAAATTTCAAGTGGCAAAACAAAAACGAAAGATCTGTCCTACATTACTACTATTATCAATGCTACTGTACAAAAGCTAACAGAAGAGGACACAAAAGGACAAATCATGCTTTACCATCACAGAAGCCCATGTAAAATATATTCGCTTAAGATCCTAACTTTCTCGGCCATCAGAGTCCTGCTTCAGCCCTCCCACAGACCCACTTTTTGGGCGCAAAAAGCTACTGGAAACTGTATTATGCAGCAAGCTGAAGTCATGTTATATACTTACGCATCTTATTTTTCCACTTCCTACCTAAATTTACTGGGTGACATTCAGGGTTCTGCTTACAGTTTGCAGGACTATTTGACTTAGAAATGTTGCCACCTTCATATTCTCAAGATTTTCCCCTTTCCCACAGGGAGTGGTCCTTGACCTAGGCCACAGCACCATGCACGTGGCCTGAGGATTGTCCCCTGCATACAGCTGTCATTGAACTACTGCCACAGGGATAACAGAGAAGGATCAAGTCACTAGCACCCTCCTCCCCAGCAGCAACCTCAAGGTCATCCACAGAAGGGAAACCGGAGGTTATGCAACTCTTCCCTCTCTAGATCCCCCAGGCAGCTTTTACAAGAGTCAGACAGTAAATGTGTGTTTGCTGCATTTCCTGATCGTCCCATCACCCCAGGAACAATGGCTGTGGGCCTTCCACACAAATCACTGGTGTGGAAGTTTATACTTTCCTTTCTGGAGAAGAGGGTTACTGAGGATCAAACCCAGGGCCTTCACGCTGAGCTACACTCTTCATCCCATTTTTAACTTTTTTTTTTGTTTTGGAGATAGGGTCTTGCTAAGGTCACCAAGGTGCTCAGGCTGGCTCAAAATGTGACCCTCCTGCCTCAGCCTTCCAGAGTGCTGGGATTATGGGCCTGGATCAACATATCTGGTGATAAAGTTCGCATTTTCTGTGGTGATATGTCTGCTCTCCTAAGATATTAGAGCTATTAGAAACAGTTAAAACTGCAAAGAGGATTCACAGTGCCAGTAAATGGGGCTCATTAAACAAATGGATATAAATGCTGAGAAATGCAGTGACTTTTCAAGGTCAAAGTACAAGCCAAGAGCAGGAGGGAGAAGAAACTTGTACAGACTGGCTCTGTCAGAGAGCTCCTAGTCATCCCTAAAAATAAATTAATCTTTTAAAACAGGAACCAAACTCCCTTTTCTACAAGATCCTTCTGAGTTGGCCCCTCAAGAGTGAGACGTGTGGGGCTGAGAGCTGGCGAGGCCCCCCAGTGACCCCCGCTATCTGGGCAGGACGCTAGGGACACACAGCTGCTGAGAGGCAGGAAGGGCTAAGGACTAGCCTGTCACACTCCCTTCAAGAGCTGCACGACTGAGGCATCTCCAAGCCCGAGCCCTACCTTCACTGCAGGTAGGGGACCCGGCTGTGGCCAAGATAAGCTCCTATTTTTCTTTTTCCACGCTGGGTTGAAAACTACAGAGCAATTTTCAAAGGTGTTCTTTCCTTCCCTTCAGTTGAAAGAGGGACGTTGCTTCTGTCTTTGCAGGAACAAAGCCTGTTTTGTGCACTCACCCGGCGGGGCCACGCGGTCCTGATAGGTGGGCTTCAGTTCGCTGATGGTCAGCAGCATCACCTGGATGGTTCCGATGAAGATGCCGGCCAGGCAGCCGTAAAATATCACGTAGAACAGGAGGATCTTAACTGCAAAGGGAACAGAGGCACAGGCGTGATGGGGTCACACGCACACAAGGAAGTCTGTCTCTCCCGAGGCGGACCAGACTTCTCATGGGGGCCCTCCAGAGTTTCCTCTGCCAACGCCGATCATGGGACTAAACCTCTTATCTGGAGGTCGGAGGTGGGGAAGGGTTCAACTACAACCAAGATTCTGTTGGAAATAAATCTATTCCCTAAAAAGAAAATGAATAAATAAAGATCACCAGAAAAAAAAAAAAAAACGAAAGCCATGCTTGAGTGCTTATGCAATACATTTAAAATATAATGACACAGTCCCTTGGAGACGTATTTTCTGTGCTTGCCTCTCCCCGGACATTAAATACTGCGATCCAGGTTATGCTGCTTCTCCATTTGCTTGAGTGTTTCGGAGTTTTTATACCAAGAGAGGTGAGAGAGAGAGAGCACTGAATGTGGAGGAAGTCACTCTCCTGCCTACCACCACTCTACCTTTCGTGTGTATCACCGGCCGAACACATTTTCCTTTTCGCGGAGTGGGGGGAGGCATTAAAAAAAACAGAAAAAGCAAATCCTACATAAAATCAGCCCGCACATTTCTCATTGCGTTTCCTGACTGGCAGCAGCAGCATCGTGACCAACTGGATAACCTGCATTTGCTTTTTCTCAACTAAGAGAATAGAGGATGAAGTAATTGAAAGAGGAAAAATAAAAAAAAGAAGCCCGTGGACTAAAGTGGGATATCAGTTACTGGTTTACCGGGATTATCTCCCAGAAGAGCCAGGGTAACAGGCTGTCCTAGGCACTGCCTGCCTGGCAGTCCCGTTGGCCAAACAGCTCTAGGTGAATGCAAAAATCAGAACAAGCCAACTGTGAGGTCTGGACACAGATGCAGGACTGCACACGGGGGACTCGGGTTCCTTTCAAACAGGTCCACATCTCACAGAGTCAACAGCAGGGGCCTTAGGGAAAAGCCACAGAACAAAACAGTACCCTGTACAGAAAGCACACTGTGCAGGGGAGGGCAGGGAGGGCGCACACAGGACTGCGGGAATGTGCCAGGCACCCAGCAACCCAGCTCTCCAGTCAGGAATAGTTCAGGACAATCCCGCTACAGACTGTCAAAAACAAGCAGAACTCGTTAAAGCCACTGCAAAAATGATTCAGAATAATCCCTTTCATCCTCTGTGGAAGAACAAGGAAAAGGCAAAGGGAAGATAAGGAAAAAGCAAAGGCCGCGCAAGGCAGAGCTACAGAGCTGCCCGGCCTGGTGCTCCCTGCGGCAGGACAAGGGTTAAGCACTGCATTCTGTAACCAGGCAGCAGTAGGCAAATGGCAAGGCTGTGACGTCAGGAGATCTGGAAAATTTTTCCAGTGAATGCCCTGAAGAGGTGCAAGAGTTGGTGTAACACAGTCAGCAAGAGAGCTCCCCGCAGCCGGGATCTGCAGCCTTTTCCTTCCCAGACTCCTCTTGGTCTCTGAGCTTAACTCATGTTGACTTCTAATAACTGAAACATTTCTATACACATTCCCTGGACTCCAGATACCTACTCTAACAACACAGGACGCTTACCATTGAGCTACCATTCAAAATACAAATAGAGCAACGGAAAATAAATCTTCTTGTAAACACACTGATTAAACTCAAGAACGCATAGCCTTTCCATGCTGCCCACAGGACACCGCAAGAGAGGGGAGGAATTTTCCTCTGCAGGATGTTCCTTAGCACATCTCCCGGTCACTCTGTGAGATCACCTAGCTGCGGGCGTGGTGGGTCTGTGAGTGGGCTCCCAGACACAGGCCACCAAAAAAAAAAAAAAAGGAAGAAAAAGGGTTGAGGGATAAGTCACACCATCTACCTGGGTGGCACCATGGAGCAGTAGGTAGGCTTCAGAGGGATTTTCTTCCTCTTACAGAGAACAAATAATACAGAGGTTTTCGGTTAGGAAAAAACCATACCCTTCAAAAGGTCACAGGCAGAAAAAAGGGCATCTGGGTCCAGTTGTAAATACAAAACCCACCAGTGCCTGCACTAACGTCATGAAAAGGTAGAAAGCACAAAGTGATTTGTATGTTGTGATTTCTCCACCAGGTGACAGGCTCGAGCCTCCTGCATCCATCTTGGTTTAAGGAAAAGAATCTACCTATAAGCAAAACCGAGCCAAGGGCATTCCGCTCTCGTCCCAAGGGCATCCATGTTGGGCCCGGAGATGGAAAAGGGGCATTTTATCCCTGTGAGGCAGCCTTTGCTGCCACTTTCTCTGCCTAAGAAAGGCTCCGTCATTCCCCGTGTTGGCAGGAAGGAGCCGACGTGTTAGCACAAAACAAAAACCTGCATTTGCAGCCCAGCACCTGCACCTTGGGAAAGGGAAGGAAAGCAGAGATGTCTGCGTTCGAGAATGAGCATGTCGGTGCTTTGCTGGATGTGACATAAGGACACAGACATTCGCTCTCGTCGTCACCAGGGTGCTGCTTTGTTAACTCCTGGCCTGAAGAATGACCTGTCCCCACTGCCTTACCCTCTAAAGCAAATATTATCTTAAGAAGCATGGAATTGGAATGAGGAAAGAAATATATTTATGATAGGGGAAAACACTAGGGGGTAAAATCTCAGTGTGTCGGGGGTTCATGCAGCCGCTGGCCAGGAGATCTGACACCCCTCGAGCGCTGGAGCAGGACAGACCACCAGGTTCAGAAGCCCCAGCTGAGCAGGCGGGAGGCGGCTGTTGCACAGCGCACCTCTGGGCCTCACTCAAGTTGCAAGGAGTTGCTAGGCAGTGACCCTCGCCCTGCACACCTTGTCTTGCAGGGTTTCCCTCCCATGCCAGGGAAGCCTCACGCCTGAGACACCCGGATCATAATCTCACTGAAGAACAGTCTTCCCAAAAAAAAAAAAAAAAAAAGGCGGTATAAAAAGCCATTTCTCTAACCAATCTTACTTCCCATGGCTGGGGATACCTGTGCCTCCCAGTAACACCAAGGAGGCTTCACCTTGACTAACCTTCAAGTATGATGCATTATTAACCCTTTACTTTTCAGTCTCGAAAGACTCTCCACGGCCTGTATTGTGCTTCGCAAAAACGATACATTCCAGCTGCCTCCATTTCAAAATGTCAGCCAAGCACTATTTCCCTTACTCATTCTCCTGATGCCCACAGATGCTCGCGAACAAGAACACCGCAGCGGCCCCTTTTCAGGTTTCCCTTAGCGACTGCAGTGGTGGTGACGAAGATGATGATATTGGGGGAGGAGGGACAGCGATGCAGCACGGGGGAGTTCCCTCCCTCCTTTCTGCAGTCACGACTCATGGATTTGCCTACAACTCTGCCCTTCAAAATGACCCCTTTTTAAAAAGGGCACCCTTCTGGCCTTGGGAGGCAAAAAAACCAGTAAGGTATCCAATTTTCAATGCAGTAGGGGACTCCATCCAACGAAGCAACAGGCTGCAGGAAATCTCATAAAAGTGGTTGTTTCTGCATTTCTGCCATGTGCAGTATTTACTACACTGACCCTCGACTGTCATGGAACCAAGTTGCTGAGCTGCACCTGTCCACGGAGACCTTGAAAACAAACTTGGCCGTGTTTCCGCCCACGGCTCAGACTCACGAGTCCGGACAGCGAGCTGGCAGGGCCATGTCTGGGCTGCGCTGACTCCAGCCACGGCCATCCAACGCCGCAGTGCGCGTGGATCCCTCCTCCCGCTCCCCGTCCTCGCTCCCTCCCAGGAACCTACGTGTGTAGACAAGAGATGCTGGGGCCCACGGCCTCGCCCGCACCCCGTCCAGCGACCTCCGGACCTCTCCCCAGCAGCTCGAAACCTCTCGTTTGAAAGGACCCGGGAGAGACAGACCCAGTCTCCCGGAGCCTGAGCTTTCCGGGGAGGAAAAGGCTCCGATGCCCGGAACGAGATGAGACCGCAGCGGCGCACGCGGCGCCCAGCCCGGTGCCCCGGCCTGGGGACCCCGCCCGCGCCCCGGCCCAGGGACTTACACCAGCTGCCGCCAGTCCGGCCCAGGAACTCCTTCTTCTCGGAGTTCCAGATGAACTTCTTCCAGCTGCCCTCCTCCTTGGCTTTCCCGCGGGCCATGGTGGCGGTCGGCGGCCGCAAAGGCAGACACGCAGCTCGGGCGTCCCAGGCGGGCTCTCCGCAGGCTCACGCCGCGCTGCGGTGCCCGAAGCCCGGGTGCGCGACGCGCGCGCCGGCCGGGGCGGGACCGGGGCGGGACCGGGCCGCGCCGACTGCGACTGCGGGGCGCGCCACGCACGCTCTCGCCCGCGGGCTCGGGGTCTCGCGGACCCGCCGCTGCCGCAGCCGCTGCCCCTGCTGCTGGGGACGCGCGCGGGACCCCCGCCTCCTGCGGCCTCAGCGGGGACGGGCAGGGGGCAAGCGACAGTCGGCGGGACGGAGGGAGCACGGACTACAGGCCCGACACGCGCGTGCACCGGCCGCGAGCTTAGAAGGTGGCCGAAGGCGCACGCCCCACCTCTACATATACCGCGCCTCCGCCGCGAGGCACGCCCTCCGCCTGCACGCTGGCCAATCGCAGTTGGGGGAGGAGCCTGGCCCCCAGCGGGCGGGACACGGGCCCGCACAAAGGCGCCGGGAGCTGGCGAAAGGGCGAGGGCGGCGGAGGGAACGCGGGCGGCCGGACTAGCGGCGGGGGCCGCGGGAGGGGCGGAGGAGGGAGGGCCGGGGGCGGAGCGAGGACCGTGGGGGCGCTCTGTTCTCCCGCGCGCCCTCGCACCTCCCTCTTGTCCGGGCTGCAGGCCCTCCCCTCGCCGGCTGGGGCAAGGTCACCCCGGGACCGGCCGCTCCCGCACCTGCCGCCCCCGCCCCCGCCGCAGTTCCGGCCCACCCTCCGGGTCCGGGCCCGCCCGGCTGACTGCCTGGGTTGCGCGCCGCTCCTGTGGGCGGCCTGAGCCACCTCGCGCAGGACTGCTGCCAGACCCACCCCGGGCGGTAACTGGAAGCCAGGGCTCCGGAGTAGCCGCACCCAGGGTCGCCTTAGCGGAACCGGTTGTGGCCCAAGCCAGTAGTCCCCAGGACAGTGGTGGCCCAGTGTGCCCCTCGTCAGGCTTTTCTGCCCCCTGGAGGGGCCCGATGACGACCGCACTGCTCTGCTGGGGCCGAAGTACACGTGGAAGACTGGGCTTCACCGTAACGAAGTACCCTCCCCGAAGGGCCCCTCCAGCCTTCTATCCTGTGTCACAGAGGAGCCATCCACGCGCTGCCGCCGGCCTCTCACTGAGGCCAGAGGAACCTCATACGTGCACACGGCCAGTGACACGGCAGAAAACCCCGGAACGCTCGAGTCACTGCAGAGACGCCCCCTCCACCCGGTGGTCAGCTTCAGATAGAGGGTCTCTTCAACGTGGAGATGCTACTCAGGCCCCTGTGCCCCTAAGGGTAACCCTGAGGTCAACCCTGCAGGCCTAAGACAGGCCTGACCGGATACGGAGTGAGCTCTCCGGAAGTCCACGAGCGGGACCTGGGCTTGCCAGATGATTCCAGAGAGCAAGGGGTGAGGCAGCGGTTTGCTCGCCCAGCCCAGGGGCAGGCCATCAAGGATGGCCTGCGAGCCAGGTGCTGAGACGGGAGCCCACCCCCGCTGCGCCCCTGGAAAAGCTCTGAGTTGGTGGGAGAACCACGAGAAAAGGCTGCGCCTGAGATAATAGTCTATGGTCTACTCTGGGCAGGAGTCGCCTCTTGCAGGAGTTATCCGCGGGAAGGGGAATATGCTGGGTGCCCACAGATGGAAGACTTCACGGGCAGGATCAGCACCACCCGGGGGGGGGGGGGCAAAGAAAGACAAGGGTTGAGGCGATTGGAGAAGATGTGGTTCTCTTCCTGAGCCAGCCCTGTTCTCACACCCAACCTTCACCTCCATCTCTCCTCTCTCCTCTCTCCTCCCTCCTGGAGGAAGCATGTATGCATGCAGAGAGGCTCACAGTGACAAAGTTTTAATTAGCACTCTTTTGCTCTGAGAAAAGGAGTGTCCTACCTTAACTCTCCAGGGGTACGGCAGTTGCCAAGTAGACAGATGGCACAGCTGGCAAGGATTAGTGTTCTCTCTTGTCCTTGACCTACTGCCCTCTGGCAGACAGCTCCCCCTCAAACCGCAGACTTCTAGCTTTCTTCTTGCTCTCTGCCCCTCGCTGCTTGTGAACTGTCACCCAAGTTTTGAGGAAGTCCCTGAGGGTCCTGCCTGTGGAGTCAGTGCAACATCTCATTCCAGATCAGCCTCCCGCCCATGTTTGCTTTCCGACCTGCTGTGGTGCCCGCAGATCTTCTCTCCACCCTAGGGGCCACCACACCCTCCACTGCCCACCCTGCTTGACTGCCTGGAAAGGTCTCACCCAGCGGGTCCCCTCCCACATAGTACAGCCTGAGGATAGGCAGGAGGGACCCATTCATGTCCTCAGCTTCAGGGCTGGCCCCTCATGTGACCTTGTCTCCTGACCTTCCCCTCCTGGTTTGTAAAACTGAAGTGAGATATTGTAACAAGGATTGTGAGGGGAGTAGAGGTGTGGGAAAGCTCTGAGCACAGAGCCTGGGCCAGGTGTGCGGCACGTGCTGTGAAGTAGCTGGCTTCATTATAATTCACTACTGTATTTCCTCATGACCTTGTCTAACTTTGGGGCTGTGGCTCTGACTTTACCACCTTCTTACTGTGCCGCAAAGTCCCTGCCAGGACTTTGCGTTCCCATCAGACCTGAGAAGGTCACCCTGATGAATGCCCCACCCTCCAGGCCACCTCTCCCCTTGCTTCCCAACCTGCCTCCTGCTCCGTGACCTCCTCTAACTCAAGTCATGGGCAGCTCCAGTACATAATGTCCCTTCCGGTTGGACTGGGCGGGCCTTGTCCCGAGCCTCTCCCGTGCAGGTGCTGCAGCAGCCGGTGAAAGCAAAACGTGTCTGGTTTGTGGCTGGGTAGAGGGCAGTGCAGGCCTTGGGGACACAAGAGGGCTGTTCCCTAGGAACCTGGAGGAGGAGCGCAGGGCTTCTCTGCAGAAGGAGATTCTTAGTTTGGTGTAGAGATGGCGCGCAGGAGATGATGGGGGTGATTTTTCATCCTCCTCTCTAGGCAGCTAGGGAAGAGGGGCGGCTCTGGAGTCCTGTGATGGGTTCTGCCCTAGACTAATGCTGCGTGGGTGGAGAGAGGAGAAGCAGAGCTCGGAAAGGACAGCACATAGCGAGGGGTCTGGCCCCTGCCCCGGGGAGAAGGAGGTTCCAACGAGGAAGCCATCAGATGCGATTGGGATGGAGGCAGGATACCCGGCCGAGGGGGGACAGTCCGGCAGGTGAAAGCAGGAGGGGGCAGCCCTGACTGAAGAGGTGGCCAGGCAGAAGCTACCACAGGACAGAGCGACTGGCAGCAGTAAGATCCTGGTGCAGGAGATCAGAGGCTAAGGGGGAGGTGCCTGCAAGCCAGGGTGCGACTTGGCCGGCTGCTGGGAGAGAAACAGCCACAGCGCCAAACCCCGCCGCTGCTGGCTGGCTGTGCCCTCCCTCGGCAGCCGAACCCCTCTGCACTGAACGCAGTCCTCTCTGCGGAGGGCTGAGCAGGGCCGGGCTGCCGATCCCGCAGCCACGTGCGTTCTCACACAGGGCGGAGCCCTCCCGGGCCAGCCCCACGGTATTGTAAGTGCAGAGCCGAGGGCATGAGGGGGCGCGCTGGGTGGTGACTCATCCTGGCGGCAGGGACGTGCAGTGCAGGGTGAGAGGCTGGATGGCCGGCTGTGTTTGCGGGGGAGGCCGGGAGCGCTCTGCTCCGCAGGAGGCCGGCCGAGGGCTGCGAACCACCGGGCTCCAGGCAGGGCTGGGGGACCCCTGGCCAGTCCCGACTGGGGCCGGCTGAGTACCCTCACAAGACCCAAGGATGCCGCTCTGCGCTTCGCAGTGGCCCCCTCGGGTGTCATAGAAAACAAATCACTGTTCAAGATGGGACAAAGGGCTGGGGATTTAGCTCAAGTGGTACCGCACCAACTTTGGACGCACAAGGGCCCCGAGTTCGATCCTCAGCACTGGAAAAAAAAATGGAACAAATAGAAATAGTCCTTTGACACTTTCATTCAAGGTCGTTCGGGCACTTCCCTGTGTTGTGTCACCAGTTCTGGAATGAAATTCTTATCCTGTTTGAGGACCTAACATGAAAATAATGAAAAGGGGTGTTTTTACCAGGCCCGGTGGTAAATTGGGCTCCTCCTCACATCTGTGAGAGTCATTACCTGCTGGTCACCTCGGGCGCCAGGGCTGGTTGTCTGGCTGGCTTCCAGAATCTGTTGGTGACCACGCTGGAGTTAGACAAGCTGAGATCAGAGAGGACGGACCAAGGCTGACATTCTCGCTGTGGTTAGCCTAATAGAGCCCCAGAGGGCCATTGTCTTTGCAAGAAATCACGACTCCTTTGCGTGACTGGGAGGCGGCAGGACTGAAGTTCAGCGGCGAGGTGAT